>CAKNYM010050866.1:87357-104658 GCA_932195095.1 Andricus curvator
GAATTTTTTCCATTCACATTACGAAATGTGCATTTCCTACAAAGTGGAAATTTTCCCAATGCTTGTCTAATTTTTCCTATAGAATTTTCAAAATTATTCCAGAAATATGGAATTTTTTGCACTTTTTTCGGAATTTTTTCCGTGCACATTACGAAATGTACATTTTCTACAAAATTGGCAATTTTCCCAATGCTGGCCAATTTTTCCTATAAAATTTTGGAAATTATTCCACCAAAATGGAAATTCATCCTTTTTTTTTTGCATTTTTTCCATCTACATTCCAGTGTTCCATGTTTATTTTTGAATGCTTAAAATTAAAATATCACTATAGCTTTGAAAGTTTGAACTTTTTTCCATGTCGAAAATTGAATGAGAATCTTCTTTTTTATTTTTTATTTGAATCACCATCCTGAATTCCTACATTTTTCCTATTCAGAATTCAAAAATCATTGTGTGGCAAATTTGAGAATATAGATAGCTGGTAATTTTAATTTCAGCAGAAGGGTTTGTAAAGGATGGGTGATTCAGTGGCAAGCAAGAAAGGAAACCCTAATTTCAGCAAATATATTACATCAGACAAATTTAGTTTACATTATTTAAATTATAAATTGATTCCAAAATTCCACAAAACAAAACTAAATTAGGAAAGAAAATGCTTAAATAATGAAATTCATAATAGTTACAAAAAAAGGATGGTCATCTCTAGGAGCAACGCACTTTCTTTAATAGATGTAGAAAAAAGGTGATAATTCCAGCAAATATTCAACATTAAAGAAACAAATATAGTTTACATAATTTTAACGTTAAATTGGTTTTAAAATTTCACGAAGCAAAACAAAATTTTGAAACAAAATTTTTAAATTTGGAAATCAATAACACAGTTACAAGAAGAGACCGTCTGACCAAAGACAATTTCTATATGAAATATATCATCGTTAATTATTCAAGGGTCAAAGAAAGTATATATAATATTCGATTTGAGCACTACGAATCTATAGAATTGATTAATTAAATGTCAGTATGGATTATCTCACCTAGAACTTTTTAGAAAGGAGGTGCTCATTTCATAATAAATTCAGCATCAAACAAACAAATACAGTTTAGATACATGATTAAAATTATAAATAATTTACAAAATTTCACAAAACAGAACAAAATTTGGAAAGAACATGTTTAAATTTTGAAATTCATAACATTCACAAAAAAAGGACTGTCTGACCTAAGAATGTTCCTATATGAAATAACATCGTTATTTA
The DNA here is from genome assembly GCA_932195095.1 of Andricus curvator. Taxonomy (NCBI): domain Eukaryota; kingdom Metazoa; phylum Arthropoda; class Insecta; order Hymenoptera; family Cynipidae; genus Andricus; species Andricus curvator. The sequence continues at coordinate 88,614 of CAKNYM010050866.1, forward strand.
AACAACTTCAGACAGCCAAAGAGTAATGTTCCGTTAAGAAAATGTATCGCTGACTCTCAATTAAAAATGATTAAACACATATTCATTTTGCGGTTCTTAAATAGGTAAAAACTTTTTTTTCATAAAAACCATTAAAAATACGTTTTAAAATGATTCATAATCACAGAACATCATAAGCATTAAATCCTTCTTATTGTTTTTAACATAAATTATAAGCAAATTGCAAAATTAGCTACTTTTAGTATTTATTTATAAATAACTATATGAGCAATAGTATTCTTTCAATTTGAATTAATTTATTGTTAAAACTGAATAATAAATCTTAAATTTGTATTAAGGAGAAAAACAGCTTATTGCTATAAAAAACTGTTAAATAGAATATTTATCAAATAATTTGTTAGTGAAAATAAAAATTAAGAAATAAAGACACATTTCATCTTAATGGAAAATTATTATTCAGGTGTATACAATATGATACACTGGCTAAAATAATTCTTTTTTTTTTGCATGATGACTAGGTTTAGAATTTTTTCATAATTTATTTTATGAAAAATATGAAGGGTTCAATGTTTCAAATATTCTTTGATTGATAATCACTTTTAATCACTTTCCACGTTTAATTTGTTTTATAAGAGGCCATTCATTGGAAAATAGTCAAACTGTAAATTCGTTTATAAAAAGTGTTTTATAAGATTTTTATAAGATTTCAAGATGTTGTACGGGATATTAAAACATTTTTAGGTACTCTCAAGATTCAGGGTATTTTAAAAATTTCAAAGAATTAAAAAATATGTGGAGTATTTTAGATGATTTCGAAGAATTTCATGAGATTTCAAGGAATTTCGTAAGATTATAGAAAATTTTAAGACATTTAAAAATGTCCAAGAAATTTCAAATGATTCCGTGAGAGCCCAGAAGATTTAAAAGATTTTGAAAATTTCAAGGAATTTTGACGGCATTTAAAAAATTTCAAGGAATTTTATATTATTTGAGAGAATCATAGGATTTCAAAGGACATTACAAGATTCTGTAAGATCATGAGAAATTTCTATAGATTTCAAGGGATTTAAAGAAATTGGAGAGTTTTCCAGGGATTTTAGCATGATTTAAAGGTTTTTATTAAATTTTAGTAGAATTCAAAGATTTGAAGTGATTTAGAGGGTATTCATCAAATTTATGGGATTTCACAAGATTGAAAGAAATTAAAAAATAAAAATTTGTAAGCGTTTTTAAAGAATTTCGTAGGATTTTGGAAAACTTCAAATTGTTAGAAAAATGTATTCAGGATATCAATGATATTTAAAATATTTTAAGGAACTTTCAAGGATTTTTATAACGATTTCTGCGAGTTTCAGGGATGTCAAGGGATTTCATCATATCTTAGGCATTCATTGGATTTAAAAAGAAATTATGATTTCAAGGGATTTTACGCCTTTTTATGGTAGATAAATATTGTACACCAGATTTTAAAAATAGTTACCTTATTGATTCAATATTTATAAAATTGCATGACACTATTTTGCTACTATTTTTGAAAATGCTACAATTGATACTATTTCAAATTACTAAAGTGAGTCCATGGCGTGTGATACTCTCCAGTAGGGATTCTCTAAAACTCCTAATGTTTTTTTGATTACGTATCCCCAAAAACGTGTTCTATTTGGTGAAAAAATTAATTCGTGTCATTGTTTTATTTAAAAAAATGTTTATTCCGCGGTCCTGGATTTCGGCAAACATACCATTGATGGTATCAGATGCTGTGGGAAAAAAAACTTGATCCAATTACACAAAAATACTATCCCTGATGTTAAAAACTACCGTCTGTATGGGTTAATGTTAATTAATAGTTTTAATCATTTTGAGACTGTTTGAAGTCTCAGCACAAATTTAGGGGGTGCGTGATAAAAAACATAAGGTTTTTCTAGGACAACCTACTCCTCACATTGTGGATATTTTCCAGATCTGTTAGTCATCCTGATGAGTTCTAACAGAGGATACCGTTTGACCAACCGAAAACCGGATCTCTATCGAACCAACCCATTTGACTAATCAAATCTTAAAAATATTTCTACTTCCCTAAGACCAGATGGGAAATTTGTAATAAGACATTAACTAAAATTTTCTGTGAAAAAAGAAAGACCGCTGAACTTTGCATGGATTCGTTACGAGGATCTTACGTAATGTCTTAATTAGGATTGCTGAAAAATTAGAAAATGTTTCCTAACAGGTTAAATTTCGAAAACCTTCATGCCTTAGACTACCTTGTCTTTCAGACTCTTCCTTATACCTTTGCATGAATAAATTCTTTAAGCTTTTCAACAAAGCGGATATGATGTTACTCAAAGGAAGAGAAAATGAAAAAATTGAAAACGAAGCCGTTTTGCAAAGCGCATTCAACAAATACATCGGAACATCAAAGAATCTGAAGGCGATCGAAGACACCAGCTTTGCCGTTCTGGTATCATTAGTAAATTGATAAAACTTGAGCTAAAAATAAAAATAGATGGTGGTATAAAGTGACTTTACAAACAAATGTAAGAATTGTAACAGCTGTAAGAATTGTGAAATTGTTTTTTACCTTTCTAGAAAATCTTGAATGCAGGCTAAATTTTGAAAAACTTCATGCTTTGGTCTACCTTCTCTCTCAGACTCTTCCTTATAACTTTATATTAACAAATTCTATAAGCTTTTTGACAAGGCTGATGGAATCTTACTTGAAAAAAGATATATAGAAATTTAAATTCAAGCCTTTTCGCAGAGAGCATTCAACAAATGTTTTGGAACCTCAAAGACTCCGATGTCGATCAAAGCAGGGGGGTGACACGATTTTCGCTTTTGCATTAGAGGCGCGTGTCAGTTTTGTGAAGAGCGGCGAGTCGTGAAGCATTGGCGACACCTCCACGACGCCCGGTCTGCCCGTTGTCTGTTATGATTTTGCATACACAAACTCGTGAAATGTCATAACTTTATCGTCTATTTGCCATATTTTATTTATTTACGGATACATGTGTTATAACAATGGGGGGGGGGGGGGGCATCGATGTATAGCACCGAACTGTCTATCAGGGTACGACTTAACCCGCTCAAACGGAGTAAAACAGTGCATTTTTCCGTTCTAAAAAATGAGGTTGACCGTTGGCACCAAGCAATTAAGCATGACAAAAAAGATTTTATTGTTAAACCTGGAAATGTAGTTTGTGAAGATCACTTTTTAAAGGATCAAATAATTTGGAAAAAGAAAGTTTTAGCTCCGGATGGAACGGTTATGGCGATAGGTATGAGGCTTTGTTTACACCGATGTTCTTTAACCTAAAATAATTGTATGGCTCTGACGGTTTCATGACTACATTCATTTTTAAATTTTGATATATTTTTCTTCTTGTAAAACTTGTAGATTATTGTAATAGTGTGTAACATTATATTTTTATTAGTTTTTGAAATTTTAAAAATATTTTAAAACCCTTACTATCTTTAAGAAAATTGTAAAAGTAACATTAATGACAGTTTTTAATTATCGCCGAGTTTCGTCATTTATTACTTTAATAGGAACGTAAGTTCCATTATTTCGGTCTTGCGATCAATTTGAATAAAAAATACTTTATTAGGTATAATATAAGCCTTTATCGGGTATAATTTGCCTGAGGATGACCAACAGATTGAGGTCGAAACGTTGCGAGAATGTAACTTTTTATAATTAAAGTATTGACTCGGAATACTCCTAGTCTTTTTTATTCAAATTGATCGTAAGACCGAAATAATAGAACTTACGTTCCTATTAAGGTAACAATTGAATTGATCAAAGGAAGATTTCACTTCTTAAAAATTGTTTTAAGAAGTTGTTTATTTTTATCATTTCGAAATTTATGTACGATTACATTAATTTATTAATAAATTCAAGTACTAAAGTAAATTACAATTGTAAAATAATGATTTTCTTGCAGTCAGAATAGTACAAGAAACCTAAATTTTAAAAAACGATAATTTTATGAAAAAGAAAGTCGCGACATTTTGTAAAACTAGCTTTGTTCAATTGTATATAATAAATTATTATGTTCTGTCTGCATAATAATTGCTATACTTTAATCGCAGTATATTCGTAAATAATTTAAATAACTATATTTATTTAAATAAATTAACCTGGCATTTATTACTCCTATATACCATCCTACTGTCTTTACCCCATATTTAATTTATATCTCCATCTTTTAATTCAATGTTTAAATAAATAAATGACTAAATGTACGTTAAAGTTAATAACTTTATTACTGATAATATTTTAGCCATTTCACGATCAATACAATATACTGAATATTAAAAATTATGATTTTTAAATTTGCTTGTATATTTTTATTATAATGTAATAATAGATTAGGATCATTCGAGTAATTAAAAAATAGACAAAAAATTTTATATATTATCATTTCAGAACATTTAGTTTATTTGTTTTAAACGGTAAATACGTAATCTTTATATTTTACCATTCCACTCTACTTGAAAATTAAAAACCGACATTTCCAGTGTATGTAAGGTCTATTTTTTAATCCTAGGTATTTTTTAAATTCTAGAAACAGTTAATCCTTGCCTAATTCAAGCTAAAAGTATTTAAATTATCCACAAACGTCCAAAATATTATAAAAACTGCGAAAAATACTAAATCTCCCATGATTCTAATCAGCTTTCATTCAAATGTAGGGCGTGGCGCTAGTGGCGCCAGTGTTTCATTTTCTGCCGTCCTTCACAAAACTGACACAGCGCATTTGTATGGCGAGTCACCCCCCTGATCAAAGATACCAGCTTTGGCGTTTCGGTATCTTTGATAAATTTCCAAGACTTGAGATATCAATAAAAAAATAGATGGTTGTACACAGTGACTTTAAAATAACTGTAGGAATTGTAACAGTTGTAAAAATTGTAGAATTGTTGTTACTTTTTACCGTCCTAGAAAATCTTTCTGAAGAGCAGGCTAAATTTGGAAAACCTTCACGTCTTAGACTACCTTATCTTTCAGATTCTTCTTTGTAAAATATTAATAAACTCACCAAGCTTTTTAACGATACTGATAGGATCTTACTTGAAGAAACAAAATATGTAGAAATTGAAACTCAAGCCTTTTTGCAAGGAGCATTCAACAAATGGATTGGAACATCAAAGCCTCCGATGGCTCATGGAAGACACCTGCTTTGGCGTCTCGTGTAGCTGTGATTTGAGGAACTAAGATACGTGAACCAATATTTTTGATGCATGTACCATCTCTCTTGATGCGTGCACGATCGATCGTTATTTATCGACTAATTCGTCTCCATTTAGAAAAACATCTGCTGAAGAGTCAGTCCCCCAACCATTGCATTGCACCATCGCCAGCACCTCAGGGGCACGGGAGAGTATAGAGAGCCACCTCGCCGATTTCTGCCTCATAGGCAGATAATCGCCTTTGATTTCTCTCTTCGATTCTTCGCCCCTTGCCTCCCCCTTTGATCTCCTCTTGCCCCACTCCATCCCTCTATCGGAGATCACTCCCTTCTTATATAATTACCTTATTTCCGAATAATTGGCCAATTTATACTCGAGTCCCAGCTGAAAACAATCCGCCTCTCTCTCGGACCAGCACCGCGTGCCCCATAGGGCCCCGTAGAGCAGTTATTTTATGTATATGGGAGTGTGATTAGATCAGGCCGGGTACTCTGGTGTGTGGGTATGATAATTCTGCCCCAAGGGGTCCATCTCCACCCACGCCACGCATGCACGATCCCCACTTCTTTGCCCCGGCCCACCCCGCTTATTCATCCAAAGTAGAATACTTACTTGCTTATGCTCTTGGTACTGACTTTTTTGGTCGCGATACGGGGCAAATCGAGCATTGTGGTCTTCGATGCTCGTGCAAATCGGAGGATCGAAATCGAAGTATTGTATTCCGGGTTGAGCAATGTAGCATTGCAGTATTTCTGTTACTGAAAACAATTTTTTGAAGGGAGCTCAAATTCTGGGAATCAGATATTATGTTTCTGATGTTCACAATCATCTAAATTAAAAAAAAAGAAGCGATTAGAATCAAATATTTTCTTTTTTCTTCACCAGATAATGATGACTATTATAATATTATTGAATATCAAAATGGTCTTAATCGTAAAGCTGATTTGACACATAACTTTCTTGAGAAAAAACTACAGAATATTTTACACATCAAAAATTCTAATAACCTTGATTGACAGATTAAAAATGATAAACAATTGTACTTGAACAATTCAGAAATTTCCGACCCTTGGATTATTAATTGTACACATACTCAGATTCCTGACGAAGTTAACGATATTCTCTTAGGTTTGGTGATAAAGGACCCCGCACCAAATGTACAGAAAAAAGCCTTATGATAAAAAATTCTAAAAAAAATTTTTTCTTGTATTTTCGAACCTGCAAACTAAAAATTCGAAAGAAAAATGTCAGAAAGATGGACAGTTTTTAGACAAACACTTGTCCAAAGTTTCGATTTTTACATGTATTTTAATGGAAAAATGCTTATTTTAGCAAAATGTTTTTTTTCCTCAAAAACGCTATGATAGATTTGACTAAAACTTTTATATTTTGACGATCAGGCGTACCGAATCAAAAGATTCATACCCACGAACTAGAAATATTAACGATTCTTTGGGTATACAGCATGTTTTTGGGGGTGTTTTTGTACCCTAAACATCCAAGTAACATATGTAAATAATCATTTCTTAGTAACTAAAATAAATAGAGATTTTTATTCATCTTCTACGGCATGAAACGACTTTTCAATAAGTGGAGTAAGCGCACCTAGCAAGAATATGTTTTGACTTAATTTTAGGGGATGTTTTACCATCCCTTAAACAATGAGTCTTAAGTTCCTAACGCATTAATCAATAACGAAAAATAATTTTATTTTTAAATGCATGAAAGCTGATATTTTATGACATAAAATAGTCGCGTACAACCCTAAAAACTTCCTGAAGCACTTTCAACCCCTTATCAGATATAAAACCCACCCAAACTACCCCTAAATATTTTTAAAATTCAACAAAACCAACCTAATTCAAAAATCCGCCCAATTTTTGCTGATAATAATTTCAATTGATGCAAAAGGGGCACACATAAAGTCCCAACCCTTCAGCAGATGTAGAACTCACCCCAGCCACCCCCGAATATTTTAAAAGTTCAATAAAATCACCCTAATTCAAAAATACGCCAGGTTTTTCTAATAATGTTTTCAGTTGATGCCAAATGGACAAAAAAGTGTCTCAATCCCTCAGCACATATAGAACTCACCCCAGCAACCCCTAAATATTTTTAAAATTCAATACAATCACCCTAATTTTAAAGTACACCAGGATTTTTCTGAAAATGTTTTCAGTTGATGCCAAATCTAAAATGCCAAAACTAAAATGATCATTTTCCATTAAAAAACATGTAAAAATTAAACCTTTGATAAGTGCGTATCTGGAAACTGTCCTTTCTTCTTACTTTTTTGAATTTATTGAATTTTTAAAATATAAAAAAATATTTAGACTTGGATGAGTTCCACATGTACTGAGGTGTTGAGACTTTTTGTGTGAACCGTTCGCATCAATTGAAAAAATTATCATCAAAATCCTGGATTATTTTGGAATTGGGCGGTTTATATTGAATTTTAAAAATATTTAGGGGTGACTGGGGTGAGTTCTATACGTGCTGAGGTTTTGAAACATTTTTTTGCCCATTTGGCATCAACTGAAAACATTTTCAGAAAAATCTTGGTGTACTTTGAAGTTAGGGTGATTGTATTGCATTTAAAAAATATTTAGGGGTTGCTGGGATGAGTTCTATATGTGCTGAGGAATTGAGACACTTTTTTCTCCCTTTGGCATCAACTGAAAACATTATCAGAAAAACCTGGCGTATTTTTGAATTAGGGTGATTTTATTGAACTTTTAAAATATTCGGGGGTGGCTGGGGTGAGTTCTACATGTACTGAAGGGTTGGGACTTTATGTGTGCCCCTTTGGCATCAATTGAAATTATTATCAGCAAAAATTGGGCGGATTTTTGAATTAGGTTGGTTTTGTTGAATTTTAAAAATATTTAGGGGTAGCTTGGGTGAGTTTTATATCTGATAAGGGGTTGAAAGTGCTTTAAGAAGTTTTTAGGGTTGTACGCGACTATTTTCTGTCATAAAATATCAGCTTTCATGCATTTAAAAATAAAATTATTTTTCGTTATTGATTAATGCGTTAGGAACTTAAGACTCATTGTTTAAGGGATGGTAAAACATCCCCTAACATTAAGTCAAAACATATTCTTGCTATGTACGCTTACTCCACTTATTGAAAAGTCGTTTCATGCCGTAGAAGATGAATAAAAATCTCTATTTATTTTAGTTACTGAGAAATGATTATTTACATATGTTACTTGGATGTTTAGGGTACAAAAACACCCCCAAAAACATGCTGTATACCCAAAGAATCGTTAATATTTCTAGTTCGTGGGTATGAATCTTTTGATTCGGTACGCCTGATCGTCAAAATATAAAAGTTTTAGTCAAATCTATCATAGCGTTTTTGAGAAAAAAAAACATTTTGCTGAAATAAGCATTTTTCCATTAAAATACATGTAAAAATCGAAACTTTGGACAAGTGTTTGTCTAAAAACTGTCCATCTTTGTGACATTTTTCTTTCGAATTTTTAGTTTGCAGGTTCGAAAATAAAAGAAAAATTTTTTTTTAGAATTTTTTATCATAAGGCTTTTTTCTGTACATTTGGTGCGGGGTCCTTTAGCTCAATTTTTTTAACTTTTAAAAATCATTTCTTCGAAATTGTGAAAGATGTAGAAACTAGCATTGATATAATACCAGATAAATTACAAGCAGAATTAGGAAATAAAATTTTTTCTCTATCTTATCAAAACATTAAAAAACCTGACATAATTTCTGATTCAGATAGAATCATTTCTAAAAATATTGCTGTAACTAAAACCTTTCTCAAAGGACATCAAGATCTTTTTATAACTCGTGCTGATAAAGGTAATGTTACTGTTATCCTTGATAAACAAGATTACTATAACAAAATGGAATTGATGTTAAATGATAACACAACATATGAAAAAATTTTAGGCTCTAACATAGAGAGACAAAACAGAAAAAAACAGACCTTATCACAGAAAATACTAATCTGGCTAGAATTCATGGACTTCCTAAAATTCATAAAAATGATTTTCCTCTGAGACCTGTTGTTAGCACTATTAATTCTCCCACATATACTATGGCTAAGGTGTTTATTAATATTTTAAACTCTGATTTTTCTAAACCTAAATCTTTTATTAAAAATGCTATTGATTTGAAACAAAAACTAGATAAAATCATTATTCCTGCTGATTACATTATGATCTCTCTTGATGGAACTTCTATCTTTACTAACGTTCCTGTAGATTTGGTTCTTAATAGTACTGAAAAAAGATGGCCTTATATTAAGAAAGCTACTGTCTCACCTTTAGGTAAATTCAAAGAAGGAATAAAATTCCTAATGGATAACACTTATTTTCAATTTAATAATATTTTTTATAGACAAACTTTTGGAACTCTCATGGGTTTTCCTATTTCCAATAATTTAGCCGACATGGTAATGCAAGATTTAGAATCCAAATTTTCAATAAACAAGATTTTCCGAGAGATTTTCAAATCCTTTCCTACTTTCGTTATGTAGATAAAACATTTTTAATTATTTCTGTAGAAAAAATTGAAATTATTATCAAAAATTTTAACTCAATTCATTGAAGATTACAATTTGCACATGAAATAGAAAATAATAATACTATTAACTTTCTTAATATTAGCATTATAAAAAATGATAATGGTACCATCTCTACTAATTGGTTTCGCAAATCAACATATTCTGGCCGCTTACTTAATTTTCTATCGAAACATCCATTGCAACAAAAAATAGCTAGTATAAAGAACTTAGTTGATTCAGCTAATCTACTTTCGGATAATAAATTTCATAATGATAACTTAAACACAGTAAAACATCATCTTTTTCTAAATAACTTTTCACTAAATCTTATTTATAAACAAATTGATAATAGATTGAAAGAACATAATAACAAAAACAGAATTATAAACTCTGATAACATTATTAAAAAAGAATTTGATCCTAAACGCACTATTACTATTCCATACTATGGTAAAATTTCAGAAAATATAAAAAGACTTTTAAAAACTTATGAAGTTAGCACCACCTTTAGTATTATTTCTAAAATTGATCAAATGATTAAATTAGGCAAAGACCAGTTAGAAACCTTAGAAAAAACTAACGTTGTTTACCGTTTCTCTTATAATTGTGGTAAGTGTTATATTGGACAAACAAAAAGACCTTAACACATTAGACGTAAAGAACACCAGGAAAGTGTTAGATTAAACTACAATAATATTCTTAACGACCACTTATATAATAATATTAATGATAATATTTCTCATTTTTTCCTTTAGGATGCTATTGAAGTTTTGCATCAAGAGAATCATCCTATTAAAAGAGCCTTTGCTGAAATGATTTTTATTACAAAAGACCTGGATAACTGACTCAATAAAATCACTGATCTTGACCATCCTAATGAATCTTACAATTCTATTCTAGAATTATTTTTATAACATTTATAACAAATTCCTAACAATAAAGTTCTTCTCTTGAATTTTCTTACAATATTGAATACAAAAAATTAACTTATCTTGCTTGATTCTACTTCTTAAATAACCGTTTTTAACACTTCAGCTGTTATATTACTTTTCAAATTTTGGCGCCTTTTTCTTCACTTCTACTGCATGTTAGGTTAGTTGATTTTCCTTGACAGTCACTTTTGGAGTTACCTTTATGGGAGCAGGATGCCTTTCCATCCTGCTCTCATAATAATAAAAAATATAAAAATTTATCAATTTTATTTTGTTAACATTCTGTTATAAATTATTTTAATTTTATTCACCACACAAATTTTTAGAAGTCTTTTTTGAATTTAAATATGATAATTATAATTCTTTATTATTTTGAACTTAACCTCTACCTCTATTATGATATCATTATTTACTAATCAAATTATAATTTCCTTTTATAGAAATTTCATACATTATATTTTAATCGACATCTGTTGATATATATTTTTAAATTACTACTGACTTTAAATTGATCTCAATTATTGAACTCTACTCCAAAAATATGACTAGGACTTTCGTAACTATTTCGTAAGTGGGTTATTTACACTTTTTTTTTTAATCGTTCATATTAATATATTAGTAAGATTACTATTACATTTATTTAGATTTATATTAATTTGGTTCCCCTGATGATGGAAATGGTGCATTTCCGAAACGTTGGATTTTAAAGATTTTAATAAACTTGTCCGATAGAGTTGATACAACTTTGTTGTTCTTTTTTCTCCTATTTTGGATTCTCGGACGTTAAAGACTCTTATACAGATATTATGTTTTGTAAAAGTTTTTAAAATAGCATTCGATAAGAAAAAATTAGATATACCAGACTCTCGTGTTAGGAACTCGAGGATTAGGAATTCCTAGAATTGCTGGTCCACGCATTTTCTCAGCGCGCAGGGAGAGTGACGGTTGCGACTATCACCTCGGAAGGGCCGCAGTGTGCGAGTACTCAATAGAGTATATTACGTAATATTATGCATTATAATTGGAAACGGTCCGACCTTGACTGTTTCGATACTCGCGATTTAGGAACAAGGCTATTTGCAATCAACCCCCGACACAATTCCTAAACCAAGAGTCTGGTGTAGTATATAATCCGGGGTAGGGTTGCTATATCAGCGGCAACCCGGGAAAATGAATAATAATCTTCGAATTAATTTATTCATGAATTCATTTACTTTTTCCACCTTCTTGGACATTGATATTTGAATTATTAGTTTTGCGGTTTAGATGAAAATGATTGAATTAAAAAAAATGTGATGCACAATTTGATAATGATCAATGTTTAACGACTTAGTTTCAAGATTCTTATTCAGGAATAATTTTATTTTAAACAACGTTTGGAATTGTTTAATTTAAAAACGATTCAAGTTTGAGTTGATTAATCTTGAAAATTTTCAAATGAAAATAATATAATTTTCACGTTTTTAGAACAATTAAACTTTTAGGGTTCATAGTTAGGCCGTTCTTGAGCTGTTATGACTAAATTTGATAGGCTTTTTTTTATTTTTTGAACTGGAAATTTAACTGTTATATTTTTGGTTGCAAATTTATCTTTTTTTAGTTCAAACTTGAACTCTTTAGTCAAAAATTCCTTTTATTGACTTGAAAATTCATGTATTTTGTTACTAATTCGTATTTTTCTCTAGAAAATTAATCTTCATGATTGAAAATTTATCTCTTTGATTTAAAATTTAATTATTTTGTTAAAAATTCACTTCTCTTGGTTAAAATGATTTTTGGGAACTTAAAATTGATCTGCAGTTGAATCTTCATGCACTTTCTTGAAAATTCCTCTTTATCGGTAAAAAATTAATCTTATTCAGTGAAAATTCATCTTAGTTAAAAATTGAACTATTTGGTCGAAAATTCGTCTTTTTGGTAGGAATTTAACGTTTTTGGCTAAAAATTCATGTATATTGTTGATAATTTATCTTTATTGTAGAAAATCAATCTCGTCAATTAAAAAATCAATTATTTCATTGAAAATTCATCTCTTTCGCTGAATGTTGAACTTTCTTCTTAATAATTCATTTTTTTAAAGATTCGTAATTTAAGTTGAAAATTAATTTCCTTGGTTAAAAAATTAACTATTTTGCTAAAAAGTCATTTTTTTGGTTAGTAATTAATTCTCTTCACTGAAAATCGAATGTTTCCATTTTTGGTTAAAAATTGAACTTTTCTGGATGAAAATTTTTTTTTTTTTTGAAAATTCGTATTTTTTTTCCAAAATTATTTCTTGTTGAAAATTCATCTTTCTTGATTGAAATGCAACTGCTTGGTTGGAAGCTATTCTGTTCTAGTTGAGTATTCAAATATTTTCTGAAAATTTATCTTTTTTGGTAAAAAATTCATTTTTGTTGTTTTTGAAGATTTATCATTTTAGTTGAAAATTCCACTATTGTCGTAAATTCACGTTGTTGTCAAAAATTCATATTTTTGGTTTGAAAATTCAGCTATTTTGTAGAAAAATCGTCTTTTTGATCGGAAAGTTTAAGAATTGGTAGAAAATTAAACTATTTCGTTGAAAATCAACTTTTTTGTTGCAGATTCATGTTTTTGTCTGAAAATGAAACCTTTTGGTTAAAAATTAAACTATTTATTTAAGAATTTAACTATTCTGTTGAAAGTTCGTTTTCGGTTTTCGTTAAAAATTAATTTTTTTTATCTGAAAATGTAGATATTCTATTTTCGGTTGAAAACGTTTCTTTTACAAGATGGAAATTCAATTATTTGGTAGAAAATTAATTGATTTTGTTAAAAATTTGTCTACTTGGATAAAAAATGAATCTTATTTGATAAATTTATGTATTTGGTTATACTTTTTCCTTGAAAATTCATTATTTTAGTTGAAAATTCATCTGATTGGTTCAAAATTGAACTATTTTACTTAAAAGTCGTTCTTTCGTGGTTGAAAACTAATTTTCTTTACTTAAAACTGCAACTGCTTGGCTGAAAATAAATTAATCTGTTTTGGTTGAGGATTTGTAGAAAATACGTACTTTTTTGTTAAATTAAACTGTTTTTGATTTAAAATTGAAATGTCGAAATTTGTTGAAAATTCATATTTTCGGGTAGAAAATTCAGCTAATTTGTAGAAAATTCCTTCTTTTTTAGCTTGGAATATGCACAATTTGTTAGAAAATTATGCTATTCAGTTGAAAACTAATCTTGTTTGTTGAAAATTCATCATTTTGGTTGAGGATTCAACTATTTTGTTCAAAATTTGTCTTATTTAGCTAAATTCACCTGGCTGAGAATTTGTTTTTTTTTCTTAATTATTTTTTTAAACTAAAAATTCAGCGATTTCATTTTTGGTTAAAAATTTATTTTTGTTTTTAAAAATTAAACCATTTCGTTAAAAATTTATCTTTCTTGATTCAATATTAACTTTCTTGTTGAAAATTATTTTTTTTTTTCAATTTAAAACTCAACTGTTTTCTAAAAGATTCGACTTTTGAGCTTCAAAACTTAAATATTTTGATGGTAATTCGTCTATTTCGTTAGAAAATCAATATTTTTTGTTGAATTTATCTATTTTGTTAAGGATTCAACTATTTTGTTGATAATTCGTATTTTTTCGTTAAATTCAACTAGTGTATAATTTGTTGTTGTTGTTGAAAATTAGTTTTTTTTTTGTGTTGAAAAATCGTCTTTTGGTAGAAAATAATCCTTTTTGGTTGGAAATTCATCTTTGTAAAATAAAAATTCAGCTATTTGGTAAAAAGTTCAACTATTTTATTGAAGGTTAAATTTTTTGTTGAAAATTCAACTATTTCGTTAAAGTCATCTTTTTTGTCGAAAACTATACTGTATTGTTGAAAATTCGTCTTTTGGATTGAAAATTCATCTATTATTGTTGAAAAGTCATTTTTCTTGTTTGAAAATTTATCTCTCTTTGTTGAAAATGAATTTTTTTGTCTTTCACTGAATGCTTATTTTTACAAATGAATAATAAGATATCCATTTTTTTAACTGAAGGTATTTAAAGAAACCTAAGCTTTCTTTTCAGATAAAGGAGAGGAAAAAAAAATAATCCTACATAAGAAAATGTCTAATTTATTGTTCATCTTCATTTTTTTCAAGTCAAATGTTTATTTTTTCGAAAAATGTTTGTGAATAATGAAAAAACTATTTAAAGCCCTATCGAAACTGTAGTGAAAAAAAAAATTTTATTGGTATTAAGAGATTTATAATTTACAAAAATTGATGGTGATTGAGAAATAACGCCACATACTTTAAGGGGCTTTTAATTTTAATTTTACATTATTAAAGAGTTTGATAAATTGGTAAATTAAATTTATTTGTTGTTAATTTTAAATACTTTTATTCAGAACAGTTATGATGCTTTGATTTATTTGAGTTTGTAGTTAAGTATTCAATACTTAAATAGACAAAAATTTAGATTAAAAAAATTTGACTTCTCATTGACTAGAAATTTGTTTAAGTTTTTGGGGAATATACTAAAATATTTTAATAGTTACATTAGATTTTAGTAATTAGGAAATAGAATATAAATAATGCAGGAAAGGTGGCAAAAATTAAAAGTAGGAAAAAAATTACAATAAATAATGTATCAAAACTTAGGATTAAATTGAGTATAATATTTTTTTATTATAAATACAAAAAGGAGACAAACGTCCATTATATTCACAACCAATATAAACAAGTGAAGGGTGCAATACCACGCACCCAATTTCGTATCACCCCAAATTATGGAAAATCGATACATTATTTCTAAATTATATTTTTAGGAAGCTCTCCTAGAATTTTTTGTAGGGGATATGTGACTGCGGGGTTAGACCCTTCAAATAGTGAATTATTTGATAAAATTCTATCCATCATTGTCCAGAATTTATAAAGCACTATGATTCACCCTTTTTATTCTTTATCCATGACAAATTCTATGCCACACGAGCTGAAATCCAAAGGATCATATGGATACTGCTCTAGCATTTTAAAATTTGTAGTTCATTTTTAAAATATTAAGTTTGCTGATACTGAAATTAATGGAAAAAATTCGGGTGGATAAGACAATTTTAGATAAAATCTGGCGATACAAAAGTACTATTCCAATTTAAAGCAAAATTGTCACAAAAACTCTCCTTAAAAAGCTGGAAACCCGTCAAATTTTTATTTGAGTAATTTTACTATTAAAAAAAGTGGGACAAGATTGTTACCGATAAAAAGTGGGACACGATTGTTAGCGATTTCAGAAAATTTAGCGATTGAATTTTTGGTTGAAATTCATATTTTTAGTTGAAAATTCAAGAATTTGGTTGAAAATTCATGTGTTGTGTTGATAATTCACCTTTTTGTTGAAAATTAACATTTTTGTTTGAAAAATCAACTTTTTGA
>CAKNYM010050866.1:104668-120728 GCA_932195095.1 Andricus curvator
TTTTGTTGATAATTCATCTTTTTGCTGAAAATTAACATTTTTGTTTGGAAAATCAACTTTTTGGCTGGAAATTAAACTCTTTGGTTGAATGTTGAAATCTTTTCTTGAAAATTCATTTAATTTGTTAATGATCATGATTTTAGTTGAAAATTCATCTCTTTGGTTGAAAATTTAACTATATTGTTTAAAATTATTTTTCTTTTGGTTGAGAATCAATTTTCTTCACTGAAAATGTAAATATTCCATTTTTGGTTGAAAATTGATGTTTCGAATTAAAAATTAATCTTTTATGATTAAAAATTCGTGTATTTTGGCGAAAACTCGTCCTTTTTGGTAAAAAATTAATCATCTTGTTTGAGAATTCATGTTTTTTTGGTTGGAAATCCTACTTGTAGGTTGAAAATTGATCTGGTTTGGTTGAGGATTAGACTATTTTTCTGAAAATTCATCTTTTTGTCGAAAATTAACATTTTTGTTTAAAAAATTAACTTTTTTACTGAAATCTCAACTCTTTGGTTGAATATTGAACACTTTTATTGAAAATTCATTGCTTTTGTTCAAGATCATAATTTTAGTTGAAAATTCATCTCTTTGGTTGAAAATTGAACTATTTTGCTGAAAATTATTTTTCTTTTGGTTGAAAATTGATATTTCGAATTGAAAATTAGTCTTTTCTGATCAAAAATTCATGCATTTTGTTGAAAATTCGTCCTTTTTGGTGGAAAATTAATCTTCTTGATTGAAGAATTCATGTTTTTTGGTTGAAAATCCGACTTCCAGGTTGAAAATTGATCTGGTTTGGTTGAGGATTAGACTAATTTGCTGAAAATTCGTCTTTTTGTTGAAAATTTATCTTTGTGGTTGAAAATTTAACTTTTTGGCTGAAAATTCAATCCTTTGATTGAATATTGAATTGTTTTCTTGAAAATTCATTTATTTTGTTAAAGATCATAATTTTAGTTGAAAATTCATCTTTTTGGCTGAAAATTTAACGATTGAAAATGTATCCCTTTGGCCAAAAATTTAAGTTTTTTTTTTTAAATTATCCTTCTTTTGGTTGAGATTCAATTTTCTTCACTGAAAATGTAATTATTCCATTTTTGGCTGAAAATGGATATTTCTAATTGAAAATTCATATTTTCTGTTTTAAAAATTCATGTAATCTGTTGAAAAATGGTCTTTTCTGGTAGAAAATTAATCTTATTGTTCGAAAATTTATGCCTTTTGGTTGAAAATCCAACTTCCTGGTTGAAACTTGATCTGGTGTGTTTGAGGATTCAACTATTTTGCTGAAAATTCGTCTTTTTTGGTTCAATTCAAGTATTTTGTATTTGAAATTTTAATTTTTTTATTGTTCAAAAATCAACTACTTGGTTTAAATTTGAACTGGTTTGTAAACAAATTTTCGTTGTTGTTGTTGCAAATTCATAATTTTAGTAAAATGATTTAGTAAATTAACTTTTTTGTTGAAAATTCATATATTTTCGGATAGAAAATTCTAATGTTTCGTAGAAAATTCATCTTTCTGGATTAAAAATTTAACAATTTGGTAGAAAATTAAACTATTTGGTTGAAAATACATTTTTTCGTTGAAAATTAGGCTACTTCGTTTAAAATTGAATAATTTATTTTAAAATTTAATTACTTTGTTGGAAATTAATTTTCTTTTGTTAAGGATTAATTTTTTTTATCTGAAAATGTAGCTGTTCCATTTTTGGTTAAAAATTATTTTTGTTATAAGCTGAAAATTCAACTATTTGGTAGAACACTCATGTATTTTGTTAAAAATTCATCTATTTTGTCAAAAATTCGTCTTTTTGCTTCCTCACAGAGGAAGCTTTGTAATGGTAACATTTTCCAACATTTTTAAATTCATTTAATTGAACCTTCCCCAATTTAAAAATGTCTAATACAATGTTGTAAGCAATTGTCCGGATGTGTGTGTGTGGATGTGTGGATGTCACGCTTTTTTGTGAACACGATAACTTGAAAACGGTTGCAGATAAATTGATGAAATTTGGAGGGCTTATTTTCCCGACTAATATCTTGAAACTGGCCGAAGGATTTCTAAAAATATTTGTTGCATTTTTTCTGAGCACTTAATAATATTTGAAAAATCTGTTTTTTATAGTAAAACTTTTTTCATTGACATAATTCAAAGTTGATGCAAGGATATAAAAGATTCCTTGGTTCGAAACGAATCAATTGACCTATAATATTAATATATTTTATCAAAGCGTAGGGAAGTTATGGTAATTTATATATTTTGAAAATCGGTTTTTTATAGTAAAACTTTTTTCATTGACATAATTCAAACCATTAATTCTGACCATTTTTGTAAAGAAATCATAAAGCTGGGAAAGGGATAGGGTGCAACAGAACTTTTCCCTTCCCTTCTCCAGCTCGAAAAATTATCATTTCGAATACATTGATTTGTCTTTGTATTTAAAATTTTTTTGTATTATTTTGTAATTTTCGTATTTTTTGTAAATTTCTATTTATAAATTGAGCAAAATGTAGACTTTGGTTTGTCTATTATTGAAAAAAATAACTAATGCTTCCTCTATGAAAAAGCAAATACATTTTCTAACGGGAAGCAAAGTGCTCGTGAAATGAGCACCATATAATTATAAATACAAACAAAGTGGAAACACTCGAGATCGAATTCACAGCTAGTTTAGTTCAATTCGACTGGTTGAAAATTTGTTTTCTTTTACTAGAAAAGTTGTTTTTGAACTGAACATTTAACGAATCCATTTATGATTGAAAACTGATCATTTTCAGCTTGAAAACTTAACTTTCCGATGAGTCACAAGTTTCCAAGTATTTTTTAACTAAGCTTCAATTATTTAAACAATTTTTTTTCGCCCTGTAAAACGTGAAAAGTTATTATTTTCTGGAATTAATATCGCAGATTAAGAATTTTAAGAGTGATATTTTCTGTGACAGACAGTTTGCAATTATTTATACAATAATTAATATCGCTTGCCTCTTTTCATAGGAAAAATGGAGAAAATTCTAGTTTTTTCGAATCTCTTACAGTATGTCGCTCATTATTCAGTATTTTTCTGATCAATTAATTCGATATAGAAAATAAATATCAATAACGTAACTGAAAAAACTGTTCAGAAATTATTATTGTTGAAAAATGTAGGGTATAAGTTCTAAAATAGGAACAAATGCTGATTAATAAGGGAATAATAAGTGTAAGAGATACAAAGAAACTAGATTTTTCTCCCCCTTTTCTATAAAAGGGCGCAAGTTAATAATTATTAATTGTTGTAATAATTGCCAACTGTTTTTCAGACAAAATATCACTCTTAGCATTTATTAAATGCGTTATCGATTCCAGAAAGTAGGGACTTTACAAGATTTACAGAAGAAAAAAATTGTTTACACAAATAAAATTTGTTTAAATAATTGCCAAATATCGCTGCAAATATATTACTCTCAATATTCGTTAATTGTATAATTGATTCCAGAAAAAAATAACATTTTGCGATTTATAGGAAAACATTGTTTAAACAAATGTCAGATTTTAAATAATTTCCAAGAATAGTTAAAAAATATGGTATTCTCAACATTTGTTAATTGTGTAATTTATTCCAAAACATAATAACTTTTCACGATTCACATGCGAAAAAAATTGTTGAAACAAATAGTAATTGTTTAAACAATTGGAAATTAGTTGGAAAATACTTGGTAACTTGTGTGCAAGTAGCTTGCATAGAGTCCTAATCTAAAAACCCGAGAGGGAATCCAATACAAACGAAATCCAATTCAATCCAATTCCATTCAATTCAATGCAAATCAATTTAATTTCATTCAATTTAATGCTATTCAATTCAATTCCAATCAATTCCATTCCATGCAAATCAATTCAATTTCATTCAATTTAATGCTATTCAATTCTATTCAATTCCATCCAATTCAATTCCATTCAATTCAATTTCATTCAATTCAATTTCATTCAATTCCATTCAATTCCATTCAATTCAATTCCATTTAATTCAATTCCATTCAGTTCCATTCAATTCCATTGCATTCAATTAAATGCTATTCAATTCCATTCAATTCCATGAAAATCAATTCAATTTCATTCAATTCAATGTTATCCAATTCCATTAAATTCAATTTCATTCAATTCCATATAATTGCATTCAATTTCATTCAATCCATTTCCATTCAATTCCATTCAGTTTTATTCAATTAAATTCATTCCATGCAAATCAATTTCATTCAATTTAATGCTATTCAATTCTATTCAATTCCATCCAATTCAATTTCATTCAATTCAATTCAATTCAATTTCATTCAATTCCATTCAATTCAATTCCATGCAATTCCATTTATTTCCATTCAGTTCCATTGCAATCAATTAAATGGTATTCAATTTCATTCAATTCCATATAATTCCATTCAATTCCATTCAATCCATTGCCATTCAATTCCATTCAGTTTTATTCAATTAAATTCAGTTCCATTTCATTCAATTCCATTCAATTTCATTCAATTCCAATCAATTTCATTAAATTCCATTCAATTCCATTCAATTCCATTTCATCCAGTTAAATTCCATTCAATTCAATTTCAATGAATCCCATTCAATTCTATTCAATTCAATTCCATTCAATTTCATTCAATTCAACTCAATTCAAATCAATTCCATTCAATTCCATTCAATTCCATTCAATTCCATTCAATTCCATTCAATTCCATTCAATTCCATTCAATTCCATTTCATTCATTTTCATTCAATGCAATTCCATTCAATTCAATTTCAACCAATTCCATTCAGTTCCATTCAATTCAATTTATTTAATTCCATTCAATACCATCAAATTCCATTCAATTTCCTTCAATTCCATTCAATTTAACTCCATTCAATTCAATTTCATTCAATTTCATTCAATTCCATTTCGACCAATTCCATTTATTTCAATTCAATTCTACTCCATTACATTCAATTCAATTACATTCAATTCAATTCTATTTAATTTCATTTTATTCAAATCAATTCCATTCAATGCCATTCAAGTCAATTCCATTCAGTTCCACTCAATTCCATTCAATTTCATTCAATTCCATTCAATCTCATTCAATTCCATTTCGTTCATTTCCATCTAATTCAATTCTATTTCATTCATTTCCATTCAATACAATTCCATCCAATTCCATTCAATTTCCTTTAATTCCATTCAATTACATTCGATGCGATTTAATTCCATCCAATTCAATTCCATTCAATTCAATTTCATTCAATTCAATTACATTCAATTCCATTCAATTTATTTCTATTAAATTCCATTCAGTTCCATTCAATTCAATTCCATTTCATTAAATTCAATTCCATTCAATTTCATTCAATTCCATTCAATTCAATTCAATTTAAATCAATTCAATTCAATTCAATTACATTCAATTTTATTCAATTCAATTCAGTTCCATTCAATTCCATTTCATTCATTTCCATTCAATTCCATTTAATTCCATTTCATTTAATTCCATTCAATTCCATTTAATTCCATTAAATACCATCCAATTCCATTCAATTTTCTTTAATTCCATTCAATTTCATTCGATGCGATTCAATTCCTTTCAATTCAACTCCATTCAATTCAATTTCATTCAATGCAATTCAATTCAATCGCGACCAATTCCATTTAGTTTAATTCAATTCTACTCCATTCCATTCAATTCAATTCCATCCAATTCAATTCTATTTAATTCCATTTTATTCAAATTAATTCCATTCAATGCCATCCAATTCAATTCCATTCAGTTCTATCAATTCCATTTCATTCAATTCAATTCCATTCAATTTCATGCAATTCAATTCAATTCCATTGCATTCAATTCAATTTCATTCAATTACATTTCAACCAATTCCATTCAGTTCCATTCAATTAAATTCCACTTATTAATTCAATCCCATTTAATTCCATTCAATTTCCTTCAATTCCATTCAAGAAGATTCAATTCCATTCAATGCCATTCAATTCCATTTCATTAAATTCCATTTCATTCAATTCAATTCCATTTCATTCAATTCAATTTCATTTAATTCAATTCAAATTCATTTAATTCCATTCCATTCCATTTAGTTCCATTCAATTCAATTCCACTCAATTAAATTCCATCCAATTCCCTTCCATTCAATTTTATTCAATCCAATTCCATTCAATTCCATTGAATTCCATTCAATTCCATTTCAAGCAAATCCATTCAGTTCCATTCAATTCAATTTCAACCATTTCCATTCAGTACCATTCAATTCAATTCCACTCAATTCAATTTCATTCAATTCCATCCAATTCCATTTCATTCAGTTCGATTCAATTTCATTCAATTCCATTCAATTTAATTCAATTCTATTCAATTCAATTACATTCAATTCAAGTCCAGTCAATTTCAACCAATTCCATTTAGTTCCATTCAGTTCCATTCAATTCCATCTAATTCAATTACATTCAATTCAATCCAATCCAATTTCATTCAATTCAATTAAATTCCATTCAATCCCATTTATTTCCATTCAATTCCATTCAATTCGATTCAATTCCATTCAATTCGATTCAATTCCATTCAATTCGATTCAATTAACTTCCATTCAATTCCCGAGACAAAGAACGAGTGCTGCAATTATTTACACTAGGCAAAGTCCCAGTTACTTTATAGTACGCTGTGCCCTGAGTAAAAATTGTATGGCCTTAGGCTAAGAAGTGATATTTTAGATATCGTTCACAGTACCTTAAATCTCACTTGTGATGGAGGTGTGATAAAAAAGTTTATTAAGTGGAAATTATACCGTGTTGAAAAAAATAGGGAGTTTCTTTTTCTGGAAAATGAACAAATTGGGGGTCTATCAGCAAAAATCGAAAGTTGAATTTTTACAGGTATAAATCTGGACCACCCTTTTGTGACACTTTGTGACGCTGTATGATGTGGACGCTCCCAAAGACGTAAAAACGGAAGTTTTATGAAAATGACCCATTTCTTATTAGCTCTAGGTGTTACCAATGAAGAGTCTGAAATTGGAAACCAGTTAGGCCCTTGAGCAGATCTGGGATCAATTTCCTCGATGGTCAATCGATCTCAGGCACGAAATCCCACGTTATACTTTCGCAGCTCTTTTCGCGGTGAGGTTGTAAGAATGTAAGAATGTAAGGGAAGGCCAAGCAAGGGGATAAAGCAGCGGGACTGATCGAAGAATATCAAGGCATCGAATCGAGCGAGTGTAGCAATTAACCCGCTGCTTACGATGATAATTAGCGATGGATCGAAGGAGGCAGCTGGCTGGCGGGGAATCGAATTTACCCACATTTACCTACATAATTATTCTTATGATGATTATGACTATGATGGAGTTCAATCTCACTCCACAACAGAGAACAGAGAACGAAAGGAACTTATTACATCTGCATCTGAGATAAGTAGCGCCTCTATTTTCAGCTTGGCAAGATGGACGAGCTGCATATCAAAATATTTCGTCTTCAAGAGGTTCCAATCTAGTTTCGTCTCATAAACCAAACTTCCCAGACATCAATTTTTGTCTTACTTTTATGGTTAATGCCCCACGCAGAAAAAACAAAGGGTTTCCCGATTTCTGGAGAAACGAGAAAAAATCTGCGTCGGCCCGGATTTGAACCGAGAACGCCACTATTCACGAGTGGAGCGTTAACCAATTACGCCACCGGGGCTCCAGCAGATAGTTTCTCGTTTCTCCTATATCTACAGGACAATACGAGTCTGCATCTTTGTAACCTGTGAAATTTTTAGTGATTACTTCTAGTCTGAATAAGTTCACCAATTCTAAATATAATTTAATAACTGATGTTATTTTGTCGACCAGGGTAATTAATTAATTTCTGATGTTAAATATTGCCGATTTCTGGTCAAATAATTTTTTGGAGGAACGAGAAAAAATCTTCCTCAGCCCGGATTTGAACCGGCAACGCCACTATTCGCAAGTGGAGCGATAACCAATTACGCCACCGGGGCTCCAGCAGATAGTTTCTCGGTTCTCCTATATCCACAGGACAATGTGAGCCTGCATCCTTGAAACCTGTGCAATTTTTAGTGATTAATTCTAGTCTGAATAAATTCACCAATTCTAAATATAATTTAATAATTGATGTTATTTTGTCGACCAGGGTAATTAATTAATTAATTTATGATGTTAAATATTGCCGATTTCTGGTCAAATAATTTTTTGGAGAAACGAGAAAAAATCTTCCTCGGCCCGGATTTGAGCCGGGAACGCCACAATTGACGAGTGGAGCGATAACCAATTACGCCACCGGGGCTCCAGCAGATAGTTTCTCGGTTCTCCTATATCCACAGGACAATGCGAGTCTGCATCCTTGAAATCTGTGCAATTTTTAGTGATTAATTCTAGTCTGAATAAATTCACCAATTTTAAATATAATTTAATAATTGATGTTATTTTGTCGACCAGGGTAATTAATTAATTTCTGATGTTAGATATTGCCGATTACTGGTCAAATAATTTTCTGGTGAATTTATACAGACTAGAATTAATTACTGAAAATTTCACAGGTTACAAAGATACAGACACGCATCGTCTTATGGATATAGGAGAAACGAGAAACTATCTGCTCGAGGCCCGGTGGCCTAATTGGTCAATGCTCCACTCATGAATAGTGGCGTTCCCGGTTCAAATCCGGGCCGAGGAAGATTTTTTCTCGTTTCTGCAGAAAATTATTTCACCAGTAATCGGCAATATCTAACATCAGAAATTAATTAATTTATTACCCTGGTCGACAAAATAACATCAATTATTAAAATAATTGAGTAAGTTGGATAATTACTTTCATATTTCAGACTTCAAACTCTTTCCCATATTCCTCTATTCCCCCCTTTTTTAAAGAATATCTGTTTTTCTTCTGTTTTCAAGAGATTTCCCCTTTTCTCGATTTTTCGTTTACATTTTTGTTTTGATTAAAACTTCTACTAATTGATTGAAAATTTAATTATTTTGTTGAAAATGCAACTATTTTGTTGAAAATTCGTTTCTTTTTTGCTTGGAAATTAACTTTTTTCCACTGAAAATTTAACCATTTGGTTGTAAATTCATATATTTTGTTAAGAATTCAACTATTTTGTTCAAAATTTGTATTCTTTGGTTGAATTCAACAATTTGGTATAAAATTAAAGTATATTTGAAAATTAAACTTTTTGTTAAAAAATCTTATTTTCGGTTTGAAAATTCAATTTTTTTAAAGAAAATACGTATTTTTTGTTTGAAAATTCATATCTTCGTATATACCATTTTCTTTTGTAAAAAATGCAACTATTTGGTTGAGAATTTATCTTTTTGGTAACAATTAAACTATTTTGGTAGAAAATTAAACCATACGGTTGAAAATTAGACTAATTATTTAAAAAATTAACTACTTGGTAAAAAATTAACTTTTTTGTTAAAAATTCATAGTGTCAGTCTACAAATTCAACTGTTTTGTGGAAAATTCATCTATTTCTTCTTTTCTTTTTAAATCATCTTTTTGATTGTGGACTCGAATATTTTGTTATAAATTCGTCTTTTTCGGTTCAATTTAGCTGGAAGAAAATTCATGTTTTTGTTAAAAATTATTTCTTAAACGAAAAATGTAACTATTTCATTTTTTGGTGAAGACTCATCTTTTTTATTCGAAAATTGAACTATATGGTTGAAAATTAAAAAAATTTATTTAAAAAATTAACTACTTGATAGAAAATTAACTCTTGTCTTGAAAATCCATAGTATCGGGTACAAAATTCAATTTTTTGTTTGCAAAATTCATGCATTTTGTTGAAAATTCGTCTTTTTTGGTTTAATTTAACTAGTAGAAAATTCGTTTTCATTTATGTTGAAAATTAATTTTTTAAACCGAAAATGTAACTATTCCGTTTTTGGTTAAAAACATTTTCTTTTTTGTTGAAAATTCAACAATTTTGGAAGAAAATTCAACTATTTGCTGTTGGGTAAAAAATACATCTTTTTTGTGGAAATTTTCAACTAAAAAAAAAAATGTTTTAACCAAAAATAGAATGGAATAGTTGAATTTTCAGTTAAAAAAGTAATTTTTAACAACAACAAAAAAACTAATTTTAAAGCAAAGAATTGCATTTCAAACTAAAAAATATAAATTTTCAACAAAAAATGTAATATCTGATAATTATCAATCAAAAAAACATTTTCATTTTAAACCAAAACAGTTGAATTCAACCAAAAAAGACAAATTTTTAATAAAATAGTTAAATTTTCAATCAAAAAGATAAATTTTGAATAAAAAAATTGAATTTTCAACAAAGCCGTTAAAATTTCATCCACGTACAGTTGATTTTTCAATATAAAGAAAAATTAAATTTCTAGAGAGAATATCAATTTTCTACCAGATTATTATTATTATTATTTAACATTATTATCTATCGTAATTTATTATTATTATTTTACTACCAAAAAGATGAATATTCAACCAAGAAGATTAATTTTGCACCAAAAAGACGAATTTTGAACAAAATACATGAATTTTCAAATAAAAAAGATAAATTATCAACCAAAAATGTAATATTAGATGAACCGAACAAAAAAAATTTGAATTTTAAACTGAAACAGATGAATTCAATAAAAAGACAAATTTTCAACGGAATAGTTAAATTTTCAACCATAAAAATGAATTTTTCACCAAAAAGATGAATTTTCAAAAAAGGAGATTAATTTTGCACCACAAAAAAAACCAAATTTTCAACAAAACCGTTAAAACAAGAAAAATAATTTTCTATAAAAAAAAATGAATTTTCAACTAAAAATATACGTTTTTTGAACAAAAAAAAACAAACAAATTTTCAACCAGAGAAATAAATTTTTAACGAAAATAGATGAATTTTCAAACAAGAAGAATAATTTTCTACCAAAAAAAAAAGATAAATTTTAAAGCAAAAGAAAAACAAGTTTGCAAAGGAATACTTAAATTTTCAACAACAAAAAAATCATTTTTGAACCAAAAAGATAAATTTTTAAACAGAAAGATCGATTTTCAACGAAAAGAGATAAATTCTCATTCAAATAAATAAAACTTAAGCCAAATGGTTGATTTTGAAACTAAAAAGATCGATTTTTAATCAAAAATTAAATAGTTAAATTTGCATTCATTTAATTTTCAAAAAAAAAAAAAAACTAATTTTCACCAAAATAGTATTTAAATTTTGAACCAAAGAGGTGAAGCGGCTGAAAGTTCCTCTTTTTTGGCAGAATATTATTTCTTTTGTTTGTAAATTCATTTCTTTGGTTGAAAATTTAACTGTTTTCTTGAAAATTCCATTTTTTTTATTTTATTTTATTTTATTTTTTAACAGAAAATTTAACTGTTCCATTTTTGGTTAGAATTTTATCTTTTTACTTGAAAATTCATTTCCTTCGTTGAATATGGAACTATTTTGTTGAAAATTCAATTTTTTATGTAAAAATTCAGCTTTTCCATTTTTGGTTGAAAATTTATTTTTTTAGTTGAAAATTTATTTCTATAGTTCTCTTTTTAGCTGAAAATTGAGGTATGTGGTTGATAATTCATCTTTTTCGGTAGAAAATTATTCTTCTTGTATTTGGATATTTTTTATTTTTCAATGACTATTCAGTAAAATCATAAAATTGAATTCAGAAATTTATACCGATTTCATTATATAATTAAATAGCTTTTCAAAAATCAAAAGTTATATTCACTTATACACTTATAGTGAAAAATAATTTTTTTTTCTAAGTTACAAAAAGAAATTATGGTTTATCTCATGCAGATGGTATCATTGCTTGGCCCTCGGCGTGACATCTTGCTATCTGACGCCACAACATGAAGTACCTAATCAGCTGGATCAGTTGTCAAGTAGAAAGCCGCGACGGCCGCGAAGCGTGATTGGTCAAAATTGTGAAAAGTAACATGGAGGCTAAAGTGGTCTGATTGGTGCTCAGTTGTTAACATAAATAGAGGTTAGGAAACAGTAAACAAACCGGCCCACCTGATCCACGCGCACGCGCTTATAAGCAGTCATACGCTCTGCTATTGTACCGTACGGGAATGATGCGACAAAAATGATGAAGTTTAGCCTTTTGTAATGTTTATAAAAAAAATAACAGAGTTTTCAATCATAAAAAGTCACCTAATTATGAAAGAAAACACCGCTGAGCAGGTAACGGAATGGGTTTTATAATTTTTTTTCATTCCGAAACTGGTTTTTAACGCACGTACGGAAATAACGTTTTTGTTGTCAAAATGCCCTTTTCAGTTTTAATATCGGATTCACAAAAAAAGAGTTAATATTTTAGGCTTAATCTGATAGAATCTTGTATTAAACGATGCGCCTAATATTTCTGTATTCATTACTTAACTGTAACTACAATATTTTACCACAAAAAAAGACGTACGGTAATGACGTCTGAAATTACAAAAACCGAGTGATAGACTTTAAGGTTTTTACAATATTATTTATTTGACTTGAAAAATGTGCATAAATTAAATTTATGTTTATCTAAAGTTTACAAACTTGAAACGTTAAGCGTTTTTCGGGTTACTGTCTAAAAAATGGAGAAAATCAGTTTATCCTTGTGCAAAGTGAAGTTGGGACGCCGTACGGTAATGACGTTTGGGGTGTTCTTATATTAAATTAAAGTAAATAGGAACAGAAATGAAAAACAAGAACTGACCATTTTGTAGAGGATGATGATAAGAATTTATTAAATTAAAAAAAATCAGTACGAGTTTCTAAGTTAATGTTATATTACTGGGACTTCAAGGTTGCCTTCAATTTGACAATTACCCTTATACTCCTGACACACCACAAGGGCGGATACTTTCCGGACATAACTCATATGCATATGTAAATAAGATGCAAGTACAGCCTGACTAATCGGAAAGCGGCATTTGCCTGAACTGGTAATTGCCTGACGGGTCGTTAAGCCGGAATACTGGGTGAAAGTTCAGGGATTAAAATCGACGTGGTCAGGATCGCAGGAATGTCAGGATTTGCTTGAGGCCGATTTGCTCCAGCCTTTCGCGGTCTGTGGATTAGAAACCACTCGGCATCATCGATTATATTAGCGATTGCCTGAGACGATTAGAAATTACGCGGGAATCAGAAAAATACAAGATGCCTTCACCTCGAGTCGAAAATCGAAGAGATAATAACGGGAATCCATCTTAGTCCAATCAAATTAATGTTTCTGCTGGAACGAAATATATCTAGACATTTTCTTTGCTCTACATTTTTGGGTGGACGTTTAAATGAAATACAATGAGATTAATTTTCTATCGAAAAAGACAAATTTTCAGTAATATAGATAAATTTTCAACTAGAAAAGAGAAATTTACAAACAAAAATGGCATGGTTCAATTTTGTTTACAAAAATTAATTTTCAACCTACAAAGAATGAATTTTTAACAATAAAGTTAAATTTTACACCAAAAGAAAAAGGTTTTTGAATTAAAACGATCAATCGTCAACCAAGAAAATTAATTTTCAAGAAATAGGTACATTTTTAACCAAAGAAATACATTTTTAATCAATGTGACGAATCCTTAACCAAAAAATAATTTTCAACCAAGAAGATTAATTTTCCACCAAAAAATACGAATTTGCAACAAAATACATAAATTTCAAACTAAATATTTTTTTTTCAACAAAATAGTCCAATTTCCAACAAAAGAAACGAATTGTCAATTATAATGATAAATTTTCAATTAAAAAAATATATTTTGAATCAAATAGTTGAATTTTTGAACAATTTCGAATTAAAATGATGAATCATCAAACAAAGAAATGAATTTTCAACAAATTAGTTCAATTTTTAACCAAATAAATTATTTTTTAAATAAAAAGAAAAATTTTCAACCAAAAAAAGAATAGTTATATTTGCAGTAACAAAATTAATTTTTAATCAGTAAAAAATTAATTTGTAACAAAATAGTTAAATTTTCAACCTAAAAAATTAATTTTCAACAATAACGATGAATTTTCAATTTAAAAAAATGAATTTCAAATCGAAAAGTTGAATTTTTGACAAAAAGGATGATTTGTCAATTATAAAGACTAATTTTCTACCGAAAAGGATGGCTTTTCAACAAAATACAATAATTTTCAAATAAAAAAGATAAATATTTAAACAATATTTAAAAAATTGATTTTTAACCAATGAAAAACAAATTTTCCAGAAAATGTAATAATTTTTAACTAAAAAAGATCAATTTCCCAACTAAAATATAAAAATTATATTTTTGGTTACAAAATTAATTTTCTGCTAAAAAAAAGGAATTTGCTACAAAATCGTTCAATTTTTAACAAAAAAAATAATTTTTAAGAGAACACATGAATTTTTAACTAAAAAAGATAAATTTTCAAACAAAAATGGAATAGTTACATTTTCAGTTAAAAAAATTAATTTTTAAGCTCGTTTTTAAGCAATAAAAAACTAATTTGTAACAAAATGGTTAAATTTTCAACCAGAGAAATGAATTGTCAACCAAAAAGAGGCATTTTTCACCAAGAAGATTAATATTCTACCACAAAAGACGAATCTTCAACAAAATATTAACATTTTTAACCAAAGGAATCAATTTTAACGATAATGATGAATTTTCAATTAAAAAAATATATTTTAAATCAAATAGTTTGAATTTTCGAACAAAAAGATGAATGTTTATTAAAGATTAATTTTCCACCAAAGAAGAAGAATTTTCAATAAAATACATGAATTCTCAACAAAAAAAGACAAATTTACAAACAAAAATGAAATAGTTAAATTTTTAGTAAAAAAATTGATTTTCAGCCAATAAAAAAAATTTTTCAAACAAATAGTTAAATTTTTAAACAAAAAAAAAAGAGTTTCGAATTAAAATGATGAATCATCAAACAAAAAAATGAATTTTCAACAAAACAGTTCAATTTTTAACCAAATAAATGATTTTTCAACTAAAAAGAAAAATTTTTAACCAAAAAAGGAATAGTTATATTTTCAGTGAAAAAATTAATTTTCAATCAATAAAAAATAAATTTGTAACAAAAACGTTAAATTTTCAACCTAAAAAATGAATTTTCAACAATAACAATAAATTTTCAATATAAAAAAATGATTTTCAAATCGAAAAGTTGAATTTTTGACAAAAAGGATGAATTTTCAATTATAAAGGCTAATTTTCTACCAAATTTGCAACAAAATATATGAATTAAAAAAAAAAAAAAAATTCAACCCAAAAGGGAATAGTTATTTTTACAATGAAAAAATTAATTTTTAACCATAAAAACGAATTTTCAACAAAATAGTTAAATTTGAAACAAAGAAATGAATTGCCCAATATAATGATGAATTTTCAATTAAAAAAATAAAATTCAAATCAAATAGTTGAATTTTCGACCAAAAAGATCAATTTTCCATAAAAAGCATCAGTTCTCAACAAAAAAGATATTTCAATTTTTAACCAAACAAATTAATTGTTAATAAAATACATGAATCTTCAACTAAAAAACATCATTTTTTAACCAACAATGGAATACTTGTATTTTCAGTTAAAAATTAATTTTTAACCGAAAAAAACGAGTTTTTAACAAAGTAGTTAAATTTGCAACAAAAGAAATGAATTTTCAACAATTACGGTGAATTTTCAATTGAAAAAATGAATTTTAAACTGAATAGTTGAATTTTTGACGAAAAGACGAATCTTCAACAAAATACATTAATTTTCAAGTAAAAAAGATAAATTTTGAAACAAGAATGGAATCGTTCAACTCTTAGTTAAAAAATTAATTTTCAACTAATAAGAAACAAATTTTCGACAAAATACATTAATTTTTTCTAAAAAAGATGAATTTTCAAACAAAAATAGAATAGTTAAATTTTCAGTTACAAAATTAATTTTCTACTAATAAAAGAGGAATTTTCAACAAAATAGTTCAATTTTTAAGAAAAAAAAATTAATTTCAAAGAAAATACATGAATTTTAAACTAAAAAAGATAAATTTTCAAACAAAAATGGAATAGTTATATTTTCAGTTAAAAAAATTAATTTTCAACCAA
>CAKNYM010050867.1:0-17686 GCA_932195095.1 Andricus curvator
CGTAGCTTCCGGAGCCTACAACTTCTCACATAAAAAAAAAAAAAAAAAAAAAATAATAATGATATAGCTAGGTAGTCTGAGCCTCAAGGGGAGTATCAGGTTCCAGATTATAGAGCAATATTCGAGCCTTGATCTTACCATAGCATAGTAATAGCGAAAATGTGACTAAAATGTATGGTAGAGCGAATTATAAACCCAAGCGCCCTCGAGGAACAGGATACCATTGCTTGAATATGTTTTGTAACAAGAAGTTTAGTGTCGTATAATAGACCAAGGTCACCGATGGAGAAAACCCTTTCTAGCGGGGTAATGTCAATCTTGTAATCATGAAAAACTGGGCTGTCTGACCTTGAAAAAGTCATGACGCAGCATTTTTAATACTGAAAGGCAATTTATTGTCATTACAGCCAACAGCCATACCACGCTGAAAAAACCAGTTCTCGTCAGATCTCTGAAGTTAAGCAGCGTTGGGCGCGGTTAGTACTTGGATGGGTGACCATTCGAGAAAACTGAGTGCTGTTGGCACATCGTGGGTGTGGTGAGCCCACACTTGTAGTTATTTACTACAAGAAACTATCCACCTAGAAACACTACCGGAATCGGGTATAGTCACGCCTACCCTGAAAGGGAAATGGCTTAATGGTATAATGGTATACATTACTGAAAGAGGACATCAAGAGCGGAGTGGAGTACCTCGTAATCTACTTGGCTCGTTATAGTTCTAAAACGTTTCACATCATCTGCATATTTAAGAATATTGGATTTTATGGTCGATTCAATGTCGTTCAAGAGCCAAGCCTTGTGGAACCCCTGACGTGGAGTGAAAAGTTTTTGATGAGAAACCTTGGTGAATTACACGGTTAGACCTATTTGATGAATAATTAATCAGTAACTACGTTACATTACTAGGGAAATCAATATTATGCATTTTTCATGTAAGAATTGTGTAATCGATTCTGTCGAAGGGTTTGGAAAAGTCAGTATGAATTATGTCAAACTGGTAACCTTTTTGTAGAGCGTCACTAAGATATTGTGTGGAACACATAAGGTTGGTGAGCGAAGACCTGTTTTGAACTCACCCATGTTGTTCATCGGTAAGAATGGGTGTAATTGCTGCATGAATTAAAGGGGCTATTGAAAACTGAAAAACTTTTGCAAAGTTAGAAATTATGGCCACAGAACGGTAATTAGCTATCTTGGACTTGTCACCAGCTTTAAAGACAGGAAAGATTTGGAGGTCTTCCCGGCGACTGGAAACAAGCCTGTTTTTAGAGCAATATTAAAACTTATAGCCAGCGGTTCGGACAACACAGAGGCGCAATCTTTGACAGACAAAAAAGCTAGGGATTTGGTCAACACCTGCCGTTTCTGAAGCTTTGAGAGTCTTGGCTGCAGGTTTTCCTCAAGTGTATCGGAGACTTGAAACGCACTAGAAAAAGCTTTAGCAAACGCATTCGAAATCGAGAGTGGATCACTCAATGTCGTCAGGCCGCAATACATAGACTTTGATTGTCTGGTGCTCGAGTTGTTATTGTTTATAAATTTCTAGAAAGATTTAGAGTTGACTTTTATGTCCTCCCTCAATGCCACTAATGTAACGTAGGTGATCTCTTTTTATCGTTTTGCTAATGACATCCAAGACAAGTTTTATCTTATCTATGTAGTAAGTCGGGTCTCCATGCTTAATCCTTTTCAAAAGGTTATGATTGATGGGTATATCATTTATAAGAGATTGGGAGAACCAAGGTCGGTATTTTTAATGGTGGTAAGGTCTTAAATTTAAAGATGGGAACACAGTCCCTGATGAGATGGAATAAAGCATCAGTAAATTCGAAGTAGGCCTCCTTTACATCATCAGTCAGCTTTAAGAAAGACCTGTCAATATTAGCGAGATTTACATACAATGCGGAGAAGTTAGCTTTCTGTAAATTAAGCCAAGGGTGATTCGGTCCAGGGACGGCGCCAGTGAACCTTAAACAGTACCTAGTTTTAAGGGTAGTATCGAGTGATATAGCGGGATGGTAAGCATCTTCTGGGACTAATTGGGACATTGATTATTTGTATTTAAGACTGCATTTCTTCGTAACAGATCGAAAGACTTTATAATATTGGGAAACAGACCAGATTTTATGTCATTCAAGTTGTCAAGTGTGAAATCTCTAAATTTAGGAGCGTTAAAATCCACAATAATCGCTATGTTAGGGCAGTGAAGGTCATGGAGGTCTTGCAGGTTGTCAAGAAAGGTTGAGAACTGCAAAGATGTATCATCGGGCGGACAATCGATTGCGAGTAAAATTAGCGGGACAGATTTTTTTTATTACTTTGAGGCCGACGATGTTAATATTATTATCAAGTTCACGAATGGGTGCTAGGTTAATGTTAGTATCATGTAAATCTGGTTGCAACCCTACAAGCACTCCACCCCCTCTTTGGCTAATCCAGGCAACCCTCAAAACATTATAGTCCGGGATGGTAGCTTTCAACCAAGACTCAGTGACAATAATGAGGTCGTAGTGACGAATATCGGTGAAATTGTGAACTACACTAAACTTAGTATTAAGGCCGCGAGTGTTCTGGTGAAAAATGGACAATTTTACCTGATTTAAATGTTCTGTTGTCGTGGGTTGGCGTT
Organism: Andricus curvator; assembly: GCA_932195095.1. Lineage (NCBI taxonomy): Eukaryota > Metazoa > Arthropoda > Insecta > Hymenoptera > Cynipidae > Andricus > Andricus curvator. Next base: position 2,633 of record CAKNYM010050867.1, read on the forward strand.
TGTACTGTTCGGAGTAACTCTGGCGACCGTTGGAATACCTCGGCGATTATGGATGCGTAGATTCTTTTCTCAGATCTGGGCCTTGGAATTGTCTGGAAAAATTTCCCAATACGCCAGGTTTTGAACTCATCCAAAACATTCTTATCATACGGTCTTCAAAGTCACTGAGGATATTCGAAGATAGCCCCTGCGTCGGTTCAGAGTGGTCCTGACCCTAAAGTTCAAAGACTTTAACCTCAAGATCTTCGATCCTTGTAATGTTTCCGACAATGTTGGATTCACAATCTGAGATTCTGGTGTTAAAGGCTTTAAGATCCTGCGATAAGTCAGACACAGCTTTGTTTACCTTTCCCAAATCAGCTGACATGGATTCTTTCATGGTGGAAAATTTAGCACGAATTAAAGCCTGCAGATCAAGGGGTCCAGGAGCGGAGGGGGGGGGGGGCACATCATTTTTTGTAGCCGACATCTGGGATCTACGTAGTTCTTCTAACGCAACCTAGATGATAGGGGGCATGACAACCTAATAAATAAATCTAAGCATTAGCAAATAGGAGTGTGTTAGTAAACACTGTCTGATGCGCGTCGGTGAGTGAATGAGTCGGAATGGTGAGCCAATACACGCACTAACACATTTATGGAGCACTCAACGAAAAACTACTCACAATAAGACAAAAAGAGACGTATAGGCACTTTTATTCTTGTGTTCTAAATTTATGCAAGGAAATTAGCAGAACAAGGTGGACCTTCAAACGAAGGTAGAAAACGCAAATCGGGCCCAAAAAAAGACGAAAAAGTAGTCATCATTAGAACAGTTCACAGCGTGGCACTTTGAGGTTCGGAAAAATCTGAAAGCCGTTATTTATCACATACAAATGGCCAAAAGACCGAAAAAAGTACTGCAGATCACTCGAGGAGTAGAGGAGGCAACACACTAGGAAAAAAATTAGAATAACAATTTAGTTTTTAGATTTCTTTGTTTCCAAGATTATTTGAATATAATCTGCCTCGGTTTTTTGAAAAAATTCTAAAAGATTTTTGAAAATTTCAGATATGTCGAAAACGAACATAGAAAATTTCTAGTAAGGATTTTTCTTTTATTTTATGAGATCTTACGAAATTTTTGAGAAATTTGGTTCAGGTTAAAAAAAGATTAAAAAGTAATGATAATTAAACGCTTGAACATTTTTGAGATTCCAAAAATCTTGTAAACTGACTGAAAATATTGTAAAATTTTTTTCGACAATTTTGTAAATCTTTTCAATTGTTTTTAAATCTTTAAAAGTATTTGTTAAAATAAATTTTTCAAATGAAAATCACTTGTTGTTTTCCCAGAATTCTTAAGAAAATATTTGTATTATCTCAAAAAAAAAACTTCAAAATTCTTACAAAGTTTCTAAATCGCAATGTTTCATTGTTATGTTTTATTAAAATTATTTTTAACGTGAATAAATTAGTAAGTTCAAATAGAACAATTATGTAAATAATTTTAATTTCTCAGTTCAAAGATATATCTTGGTAATGAAAAACCGAAAATCAAAATTTTAATCCAAAGGACGAAAAATATAAAAATATGTTAAAAATTGAAACTCGTTCCATCAAAACGATATAAATAAATTTTCTAGAGAATAATTGTTGATAAGACCAACGATTTTTTGCTTTAATCGATGTATCGTGAACATTGCAATTCACTTCTTCAGAGCTGCCCTGAAACTGAAGTTTCAGGTTATGTTGCTGTTATAGAGTATATATTCTCTACGATGCCTGTGATTGGCCAGAGCACCCCATGATGGGAACTGGTCAAACTTGATTGGCCAATCAAGTATTTATTTTTTTATTATTTATAAAAGCCCGGGAGGATGGAAAGCCACAAGGACAAGGAATTTTATATACTCCCGGATCAGTGACAGGTCCCTTTTTATCTTTAGGGTTGTTTAAAAATTTCCTATTTTCGCAGTTGTTTCAAATATGGTTTGGATGTTTTGTTTGTTGAGACGCAGAACGGCCAAAATCTTAAGCCAAGCCCAACTTCCCTCCTCAAACTTAGCAAAACAAGAAAAAACACAAATTAAAGAACTCAATCAGAATGAAGACATCATAACATTACCCGCAGACAAAGGCAACACAACATTAATAATGAATAAAGAAGACTATAACAACAAAATGATCGACCTTCTAACTAACGATACAAATAAAAAACTTAAAAAAGACCCCACAAAAGCAATAGTCATCAAAAGAAAAACCCTTCTGACAGACTTCAAATTTGACAGCGAAATAATATCAAAATTAATACCTACTATTCCCATCTCTCCAAAACTTCACGAAATCCCAAAAATCCGCAAAAACAACATTCCACTCAGACCGATTGTCAGCGCAATAAACTACTACCCCACACTTAAGGTATCACAGAACAAATAGGAAGCACTCTCAACAAACACAGCATCCAAATTGGGGAAACCGGGAGGGCGGTGAGCCAACGTGTAAAGGAACATGAGAGGAAAGTCAGTCTAAAACAGTTCACGCAATCAGCGCTAGCTGAGCATCATGTCGAAACAGGACATAGAATTTTATCTGACAAAACAACTGTCATCGCAAAAACGTACAATATTTTTCTCAAAAAAACGCAGAGAAGCAATCGAAATCTTAAAACATCCTAATAACATCAATGGGGACAATGGATATAATACCAATCCGATTTGGCTTTCCGTCCTCCCTTCAATTTCAGGTCAGCCCTGAAGAAGTTAACTGCAATGTTCACGAAACTTCGGCAAGATTCCTAGTTTTGTACACGATTGAAACCCAAAAAACCTCATTTAAATTTATTATTATAAAATAATTTAAATCTGAAGCAAATTTCCAATATTTTAACAAAAGGCAGATCTTTGAAGATTTCAAATAAAAAATTCAGAAGCTTTTTAAGAATGTTGACAGATTTCAAAAGAATTAATTTTTTTCAAGATTTTTAGGAAAATTTAGAATAATTTTTCATTCTTTTAAATAAATTTGGAGAGAATAATCGAAAGAGTTAAGAACAATTCAAAAGATTTTTTAATCATCAAAAAAGAATCTGGAGAAACTTGAGCCTAATCACGTACCTATATATGTCTGTCTCTTTCTATCCTATGCGCGCCTTTTCTCTTCCGCTCTATTAAACTTTGTCTCTTTTCTACTCACTATCCTCTCACTCAGACACATAGGCCCGCGACTTAGAGGATCTCAACCTATTAACTGAGCAAACTCCGAAGTAAATAATTACAGATAATTTAAATAAACAAAACAAAACCAAATCTGTCAATAAATTCAGGGAGGTTTTAGCGAGGACCAGGGCAAGTTGGGCGGCCGAATTGCGTCACCTCAAGGTATGAATACAGTAACAAGGATAATTAATTAACAAACCCCCCCCCCCCCCGTCCCCTTTACAGCTTATTGAACCGCCTAGTTTTGGTCGATATATGCCTTGTAACAATAAATTTCCTCGTGAAACTTACCGTCACTCAGCTCACGCCCATTACCTAAAATTCCCCACTGCAAAATCAATTACGTTATTTGGGAGTAGGAAGCCAGGCGCTCATGCGCCAAGGGGACACTCAAAAACGCGATGAACTCAATAAACTGGACGTGAGCCAGATGGTTGCCCGGGCCGGCTTCAGCCCTTTAGTTAAAGTTGTAGGTAGAGGGGGGTGGTTCAACATATTTTTGAAAAATCTCTAGGCACAAACCCGATTCTTACTCGGAAATAATTTACGAACTAGTTTACTATAAAATGGGGTTCACAGTTATTCAACCTATCGAACAATACAATGATTTTTGTAATTACGCGGTAAATCATAACAAAAGAGAAGATAAATAATAGCGAGAAGGCTTACTCGTTCGGCCGGTACTCCAAAAGCTCAATAGATAGAATACGTAAGTTTAATACTAACTAAAAGAGACTAACCTCTAAATTCTCTACCATCCAACACTTTTTAAAGTGGGGTTCCATTCTCGATAACTGGAAAAAGGCTGAAAAGAAAGCGGATCTCACCGGTAGCTCAAAATTCTAAACACACGGTCAACATGGCGTCCTGAACACGAACGTAGTATGGGCTCGGAGATTAATTTTTCGTCAATGCATCACCCGAAAACATTATTCCATACTAAATTTTTAATTGAGGACATGAGGCCATCATGGCATCCCAAAAGAAACGCTAACAAAGTAAAATGAAGCGACAAAATTACCGAGTATCAATCATTAACAAAAATCACTAGCGAGAGCAAAACAGAAAGCCGGTAATCATTGCCGATTTTTCCACAATACGATAATCAAAATTAAGATAGATAACACCATAGGCATTGGAGACTCGAGGGGTTCCTCACGTTCAGAGTACTACTTCAAAAACGATACTCCAAAACTAAGTCTAATCGTCTGAACATGAGTGCCTGCGAGGATCCGGAGCTTCCAAACCATTATTGTAGCGAACCTTACGTCAACAAGTGAGTCAAAGTGAGTTTAATTAATTAATAGTTAGGTGGTACTTCGCGGTATCAAAATTAAGCAGAGGTAGCAAGTCGCGACTGTCTATCGGCACGTGGCTGCCGAACGAAGAGAGCCCGGCTTGACGGTTGTCGAGCGAGTCGTCTCGTCTCCTTTGGGCGAGTTTCCATGGCGTGGCGCTGATTGGCTGCTTGTTCGGCGCGTCCGTGGGATTGGTCGATTTGAACGTAGCTCGTTCGTCTCTATCTCGTGGTGCCCATCTGGTAGAAGATGCAGGGACGGCTCAACTTATAATCTGTAACTAAATCAAAATATCTACAGCGTAGATCCGAAGCATTTCCGGTAAATGAGGAAGCTCTTTCCTCTCTCTGGAGCGAGTGTCCGTATTAGCAAAACACACGACAATAAATCTAGGAGAAAACAGACCTGCTTCTCATCCTCATCGCGGGAGTCTTGAAGTAAGCTGAAATCTTGGCCCAGTGCCGTAGCGCGGAGGGCCCGGTTAAGGGATGTGAGGGCTTCCTCCCTCATAAGGATTACTGGTGCAGACCAAGGTATAGCTTCAAGGCTACTCAGTTCATTTCCAAAGCTCAGGGACGAGGATCCGAAAGCATCCCTGGTTTTGGAGGCATCCAAGGTGTCCAGCCAGGTCCCGAGACTATTGAAGACAGCAAACGGAAAGGCGGGAACCAGATTCAAATTCAAATCTCGATTCGTAATTTTGATAGAGACAGCGAGCAAATCCCAGTTTTCCGCAGGCCTACAGAATTCCGAAATCCCTCGTTGTACCTCGTTGAGAAGAGTGATGAGGCAAGGTCATAAATAACAAACAAAAATACCCTACGAATTAATCCTAATTCTTAAAATCAACCTTAGTATGCCCTTGGAGTGCCGTGCCACGTGACGAGAGAACTGATATCGCTTCAAAAATCAAATAGTAAATTAAATAAGGATGCCTAAATTTGGCCTTGTTACAGCCTATATGGAAAAAAATGACAAACTACTAATAAGAATGAATCAGACAAAACATTTGTTAACTATAAAAAGACCACTTTTATTTTATATCTGATGAGAAAAGCACTTAAAGAATGACATAATGCACATGTAGGATTTGAAGTTACTGCTAAAAAAATTACTGACCCTGACCACCACAATTTGTCCGGTGATGGGAGAAGATAACAGGGTAGACAAGGCAAAGTTTATACCTACGCAAACGCAAGAAAGAGAAAATAACACTTACGCAACACACAGTCATACAATACAAATACAATAGAGAAAACTGACCTGAATTATCCGAAACAATATCTAGAGAATTCGTCTCTTTGGTTTCAAAATTCAAAATTAGGTTCAAATCTTCTTTCGCTCTCAACTGAAAAATCTGTCCTGATTGACAATTTGACTCTTTTGTAGAAAATTCGTCTTTTTATATTATAGATAAAATCTCAAATTATACCACTTGTATTTGATATTTTCACTTGTTAACTCAGAAATTACTCTAATTTTTTTAACTGCCTTGGTTTTGAATAAATAAAAATGACGTGAAATTAGTGTGAAGCAATAATATTGCACGCGGAAAATATAGGTGTGAATACAATTTTTGAAATGCTTGAAAAAATAAAAATTTTGACATAATAATACAAGTAAATCATACAAATACACACTTTACTTTCTTTCTCATTTTCGCCTCTTTGTCCCTTTTATAAAGAAACACTTTTTTTCTCCTATTATCAATAAATTACTCCTTTTTCTCTTTCTCTTATTTTTCGCTTTTATGCGAACTGAATTAATAGAACCCAGTAAGAAACTGCTACTATTTTTACATTCTTATCATTTATGATTAAGAAAGTATTAGAATTGTCCGAAATTTGACTCCAGAGTTTTTCAAAGGATATCGACGTTTTATAACCCCCTGAAGCCGAAAATCGAGTTTTGGCGATGGCGTCTGTCTGTCGGCACACTTTTTTCGGTCCTAAAAGAAAGAACGAGTTTGTTCACCAGCTTTCTTTGTCCAACGGTTATGGTTTGATCCATCGAAAATGCTATCCGGAAATCAAATATTCCAGTTTTACGCCAAACGACGACAGATACGTGAAAAAGGGTAAGAGATGAATTGAAACCCTTTAAAAAATCTATAATTTTTTTCTAACCACGTTTTGATAGGACTCGCTTTTTAGTTTTTCCGACGTGGCAAATGCGACGTTACCGACCGAAACATAACCTGCGCTTGAGATTTTATTTTATGACTCTCGATTTACCCGGAGCTCTGCCGAGCTTCCAGTTAAACCGAGATTTCAGTGTAATTTTTTTCAGCCGTTTTTTGATACGGATTGATATTTTGATTTTATTTTTCGAAAACGCTATGAAAAAAATCGAAAATTCAAATTTTGAGCCCAACGACGCATAACATGGGAAAAAGTCTCAGAAAGTAGTAGGCTAGCGCGTAGCGCGAGCTGGAGACGAGTAACAAATGGATGATTTCAAAAAATTCTCGAAATACAAATATGATTTCGCTTCATTTTAGATTTTAAATAAAGAAGCATGAATTTTATATTAACTTATTCCAAATTATCAAAAATTCAATAAAAAAATTACCAGAAATTTTTGGTAATTCACGTTAATTTTAGAGGTGATTTATCGTAATTTATCATAAATTGCCCAAAATTCAATTTGAAAATGTCTATATTTTTCAAAATTTCTGAAAATTTTAAGTAAATTGCGGTAATCTTACAAGTAATTTATGGCAACTAAAGATAAAATACCGCGAATTCAATTTTGAAAATTTCTACACATTTCCAGAAATTTTCGGTAATTTACGGTAATTTGATCAGTTATGTATGGTAACTTTCCATGAATAACCGCAAAATTGTATTATCTGCAAGCAAAATTGCCTCACAGTTTTTACGGTCACTTTTCAGTCCCTAGGGAGTGAAAAGTACTTTTTACTCCCTAGTGAGTAAAAAGGAGAGCTTTAGCCCCGCTTCATAGAAGCCGAAAAGGACCGAAATCATGCATGTGTCATAAAAAGTCCTATAATATTTTTAAAAATTATTTTTTGATAGCATATATAGAAAATTCAAATTTTGAATCAAACGACGTTTTTGTGTCGATTGAAAATTTATTTTTTTAACTAAAAATTGGAATATTCCATTTAGGGTTGAAAATTCATCTTCTTGATTTGGAAACTGACCTATTTTATTGCATATTCGTCTCTTTGGCAGACAATTCGAATACTTGGTTGAAAATTGAAACACTTTATTGAAAATTATCTCATTGGTTTAAGAGTTGATTGAAAATTTAACTTTTTTATTGACAATTCTTTTTTTTTAGTTAAAAATATATTTTTTCAACTGCGAATTTAATTAGTCTACTTTTGGTTAAAAATTACTCGTTTATATTTTAAAATTGAACTTTGGTTAAAAATGATCTTTTTTGTTAAAAAGTCATATTTCTGGTTTAAAAATTCAATTATTTTGTTGAAAATTCGTCTTCTTCGCTTGAAAATTCAGAATTTTGGCAAAAAATTTAGTATTTGGTTGACAATTAGAAAATTTGGTTAAAATTAGTTTTTCATTGAAAATTCATCCTTTTTATTGAAAATTCGTATTTCATAGTTAAAAGTTCAACAATTTGTTATAAAAAGTAACTATTTGGTTGAGAGTTAACCTATTTAGTTGAAAATTGAATTTTCCGTTAAAAATGTATATTCTCGAGTTGAAAATTCATCTGTTTTTTAGAGAAGTCGCCTTTTGGTTGTTGGTGCAACTGTTTGATTGACAATTAATTTTTTTCGAAAATATAACTATTGTTTAGAAATTCATCTTTGTAGGTCAAAAATACAACTACACGAGTGAAAATTAAACTACTTTGTTGAAAATTGAATTATTTTGTCAAATATTCAACTATTTTGTAAAAAAGTTTTCTTTTTTTGTCCGAAAATTCGTATTTTCAGATTGAAGATTCATCTTTTTTGGTAGCAAAGTCTTCGAAATTGAAAAATGCATAATACATAGTACAAAACTTCGTAAATTTTCTGAATTGAAAAATTAATTTGGATAGTTTCCAAGCTTTATTTCATTATTTTTTAAATCATGATTATCAGACGTGGGCTTTTCTTCGAAGCTATAATAACGCAATCATTTTAAGTTTATCACATAATGTCTGTAAACATCAAACAATTTAAGCTATTTCTCCCTGAGATTTTTATTTCCTAGTCACACAAGATTTACTCTTAATTTTTTATTGCCTTGTTATTGAGTGAATATGAATAACCGCTAATTAATATGAAGCAATCATATCTTCGCGAAGTGTTTTATTTGATCAGCTGCTTTTATTAAAAACCATTTTTCCTAGAATCTTTTTTACGTAATATTTTTCGAATAAAAAAAAATTGAAAATCAATTTATCAAAAAATATATTATAAATTTAAGGTTAAGCAATTATAATCAAATATTGAAGAATAATCATGTTCTCACGATTTTCAAGAATTTTAGGAATACTTTGTATTACTTCAAAAGATTTGTTTGAATGTTAGTTTTCGAATATTTTTAAAAAGAAGTTTGTTGAGAATGTTGAAAGGTTTCAAGATATTAAAAACGGTTTTAATGATTCATGGGTTTTAGATGATTTTTTATTTTGGCAAATTAATTTTCAAAGAATATTTAAAAACATTGAGAAGTATTTTAAAAGATTACAAAAATTAAAAAAAAAAAAAGAATCTTGAATCTATAAAAATATTTTTGAAGTTCCCCAAGAATCTGAAAAAAATTATTCGTATATAAGCTTGAGAACAAATAAGCAAATTAATTTGAAAAATAAATATTTACTCGAAATTTTTATTTTTATAAAAATGGTTTTTTCTCTAAAATTGAAAAATTATACGCGCTCACAGCGCTTGAATGATGATACAAGTGTATGTAAAATCTTTTGAAAATTATGAATACCACAAGAAAGGATTTTTTTGAAAAATAAATATAATTCTAAGAATTTTCTTTTTCAATTTAAAAAACTTGTATATATGTTTAAAATACCGAAAAATGAGACTTTTCGTCAGTTTCAATTAATAAAGAATAGAGCTTCTTTTATTATTATTTTTATTTTTTATTATTATTTTATTATTTTAGCTACATCTTTAAACGATTCTAAAGTCAAGGAAAAATTAAAACTTTGACAGAGATAGCGCTGGATCGACAAAAATAGATTTCTTCCCAATGATTTCGTTTTTCGTGTCGTAGAAGTACACATCTTCTTGAACAAACTATTTCATATATAACAAAGTTTACCAAATTTGTGCCGGTTTTTTACAGTTTCTAATTATTTCTTTTGGAATAATTATATAAATGATAATTTGCTAAAATTTGTCATGTACCAATTTGTAACGCGACAAAATAGATATTTTTGTATTTGGCGGTTTTAAAATTCGAAAAATGAACCAGTATTGATAAAATTGTTTCTGAATTATTGAAAAGTATTTTCTTTTTTCATTGGAGTAGCTTATAAACCAAAAACAGGATTATTTATGTTGCTAGTAATCTCAGTATCTTATTCTAGCTTCAGTTTCAAAAAATTGCACTCCCATTTACAAAAATTTTAAATTTTTTGAATTTAAAATTTTCCCATTCCTACAAATGGAATAATTTTAAATTTCACGTTCTTAGATTTTAAGCCTTGATAAAATAATTCGTATTTAAATTATATGTTGCTCCCGAGTACTCATAAAATATATATTATTATTCTAAATTTTAAATCGAAAAATATCAATGCTTCAATTTTTACATTAGGTCATACGAAATCAGAGCAGTTTTGTGTCAATAAAATAGACCACGTGTGTAAATGAGTATAATTTTTTTCGTCTGAAGGAATAACTTGAAAACACGTACAGTTTCTGGAGGTGATAGGGCAATTTATAAGTTTTAAAATATTTCCTACTCTTTGTTGCAATATTAATTGATTAGCAATTAGTATGTTTCCGCTACCATTATTCTTCAGTTGCTCACATTTTTTTTATTGAATTAGTAGAATTTCATTTTTAATTAATGATATTTGACTAATTTAGACTCTGAAAGAAGACCGGGAAACTCTGGTTCAAATTGTTATGAAGGCATGCAACTGTTTGTATTAGTGTGTTCTCTATAATGAAAAAGACATTTTTTTTTTGAAAATCCGGTATTTTTCAAAACAATTCAGATAAACAATTTATTTATTTTTAATGCTGATAAGGGGTTCCTTGCTGTTTTAAGATCTGCGAAAAAAAACGCAAAAAATTAAAAATGAAGAAAAGGGCGATCGTTTTTCTGAAAGTCAAACATCTTAATTTTTTTTTTAAAATATGTTTATTGCAATAAAAAGTCCGAAAGCAAAACTATTCCTTCCTCAGATTTCTAAAAAAACTTCTTCTACTTTTCCATATTTTGCTTGCAACATTTTTTAATAACGATGTATGATTTCAGATATACTAAAAGAATGGTGTAAACTATCAAGAAAATAAAATGAACATTTTGTAGGTCTCCTGGAAAGCCAAAAGTTCGATTTGGACTTTTTTCCGCATATTGCATAATTTAAAAAATTTTGTTTTTAATTTTTGAAATTTTTTGTTTTTTGCGGATTTTAACAAATCTCTAACTCCCCATCAGAATAAATGAGACAAAGTTTTTGGTATTTAATACAATTCACTTCGATTTTATAATGCTACGCACATTAATGGAGAAAAAAGATCTGATAATAACTATATATATATATATATATATATATATATATATATATATATGTACATATATATATCTTTATACATAACTATATATAATTATAATAACTAATACTGAATTTCAACTATTTGGTTACAATTGATTTCTTGTAGAACATTCAAATGTTTTGTAGAAACTTCAACAATTTCATTAATAGTATATTGTGCTACAAGTTGAAAAAGCGAGAGATTTAAAACGAGTGTGAAGTTAGCTACCCGAGCGGAGCGAGGGTGGCTATCACTCGAGTTTTAAATCGTCGCTTTTTCAATGTGTGGGACACCATACTTTTTCTATAATTTGTGCAAAAGTGCTAGTTTTTGTTTACCTGTTTTTTGTGTAAAAAGAAGGCGATTTTTATGTCGATTGACGCAACAATGACAATGTCAATTATCAAAACCATGGCAATAATATGGCAGTAATAATAAGCTGTTTCTCACTATTGAATATTTGGTCCATAAAGTTGAGGGCTTCAAAATTTCCGATTTTTCGTGAAAAAAACCAAGCACAGTATTTTCGGAGAAACTGACGGTGTTTTTTTGCTTTTGCCAAGTGACAAAAGTACATACAAAATACACAACTCGAGACTTTTCAGGAAATTGATTTTAGGTTAGGGACGACAGTCGGAAAATAGAGTGAAGTTGGCTGCGCACGATGAACGAGTACACCCGAGGCAGCACGAACCCACCCGAAATAACATTTACTTTTGTCACTGTGCCTCACTTTTATCACTGTCCATTTACTTTTTTAACTGCATCTGTCTACTTTTGTCACTGTTGCCCGGAAAGGTTGGCACTGCGCATGCGCCACGTCATCGACCAAAAATCGATCACTTTTTACACCAAAAACAGGTGGAAAAACTGGCACTTTTTCGCGAATTATAGAAAAAGAGTTATTTTTTCATAATAATTTTCACAATAATAATAGTAATCAGGCAATCTGATAGAAAATTCAACTATTTAGTTAAAAATTATTTTTTTATCAAAAAGCCAAAATTCGACAATTTTTTAAAATCCTTTTTGTGGAAAATATCAACTTTTAGGTTCAAAATTCATATTTTTGGATAAAAAATTCAACTGTTTTCTAGAGATTTTGCCTTTTTAGTTTGAAAATTCAAAATTTCGTTGAAATCTTTCTTCTCTCCTAATTTAAGATTGTGAGATCTCTTTATTTCTTAACACAATATTAACTCTAATTTTTAACTGCCTAGTTTTTCTGTGAAAAAATGACGTCAAATTAGTCCGAAGCAATAATATCACAAGCGGAAAATATAGGTGTGAATAGCTATTTTTGAAATGGTTGAAAAAGTGAAAATTAGCGATTTTTTGTATAAGTGAAGCTTCTCAATACAGACTTTACTTTTTTCATTTCCCCTTCTTTGCACCTTTTATAAAAAATCCTTTTTTTCTTCTATTCGCAAGGAACTTTTCCTTTTTCTCATTTTTCTCGTTTTTCGCTTTAATACTAACTGAATTATTAGAACCCAATAAGAAAATCTAACTATTTTCCATTGAAATTGAACCTTTTTCAATTAACTCAAAACTCGTTTTTGAGGCGGTTGATAATTAATTTTTTAACTGAAAATTTGAATTTTCTATTTTGGGAGGCTTAAAGTCATTCGCCATAAAAATTAATGATTGATTCTTATTCTCTGATGAATTCTTAACAGCATACTGCAATACGAAATTATTTGTAACATTTCGTCACCATTAAAAATTAGATTTACAAAAAGCTGACTTCTTCTCACGCTGAATCAATGGGAAACTTCATTGTCTTTGCGCAACTTCTAAATACTGACCGATTTCGCTCAAATTTGTAGGAGAGGTTTTTGAAAATAAATATTTCAAATGAGATAATGCAATGGAAATGCAGGTTTAATTTTATAGACGAAAATCATGTCTCTAAGGTCTAAAACTCAAAAATACATGAAAACAATAAATATGTATGAAATATGGAGGAGACTGAAATAAAATTAAGAGTCATTTACAGAGATTAATATTTTCATTTGATAATATTCCTGTCAAATTAAAATCTTAATAAGGCACATTTGGATTACACACTTTTCTTCATGCTAACTCTACTGAAACAATTGCCTTATTCAAATGGGTCTTATTATGTTTTCACATTGAAATGAAGAAATACATAATTTTTATATGAAAATTGTTGTTATTATCCAGATGTTGTATAGTATGGCCCCTGATGATGAGTTTTATTCTTGAACCCAGAGAGGAATCACAACCCTTGTAGGTCAAACCACTATATACCCATACACTTTTTTATATATTTTGACTTCATTGCCCACTAGAGGACGTATATAAACTGCACTAGGCTGATTCCGATAATTTATCTCGCCCTGAAATGTTCTTATACGATAATTACGGTTGGCACATTCCAAACGAAATTCGGTATGTCCAATTTCAACATTGTTGTCAGTGGGCCAACTGGTAAGAGCTGCCTTAAAAAATTTAGTTGGCTTACAAACAGGACCAGGCGGTGTGATATCGTGAACCTCTAGGTATGCGCTGAGTCCTTCTGCCATGTATGCTTGTTCCATGTGTCCATGAGAGAGCATCCAGGGTGGAGAACCTGGACCCTTTTTACGAAGTAATCCACGTTCATAATATGTGTTACCTTTAATCTGTGCATGAAAGGTGCATCCTAGATCAATGTGCTCGTAATGTTCGACTGGTAGACCTGGTGGTGCAGGTAGTTCATCTCGATTACGCATTGCATCTAGTTTATGGAGAAAAAAAGGGAGATTTATGAATTTTTTTACACTGAAAAAGTATCTGTTAGCAATTATCGTAAAATTGGGCTATGCAACTCGTTTTTATAGACTTTTACAGTAAAGTGAAAAAACAAATTTCAATAAACTAATGATGCTTCAAATATATCATTTATATCCGGCCCTCTTTCAAATCATCAAGCGCAAACAAGCATTTAATTGATAACCAATTATTTATCATTCCTTACAGTTTGAGCAACTTTACCTCAAAATTTGGGGCTAAGTCGCTCACTTTTAAAGAAAGTAAAAAAAAAATGTGTAATACATGACCGGTTAGTTTTACGGAAAATTCGGAAATAACAGATGCTGCCTGAATGTTTATATTCCGTATATTATATTTCACTCACCTATTGAAACAATGAAACCCATGCAGGTAAGGGATAAAATGCTGATCTGCATTGCTGCAATACTGATTCAGCGACCGCGAACTGTGAAGTAATTCTTGAAGATTTGGTGATCGGTAACTGTGCAATTTTTTGAAGATATTCACTTATATACTTACCCATGGGCGGATTTAACCCAAAACCCCACTCCCCATTCCTTACATTCTACTTCCCTCTCTTCACGTTTCATTTGTCATGCTTTTCCGTAATGAGTGACTTTTCAAAATTCAACGGCCACAGGTTGTTTACTTTACATTTTACAATTTTTCATATCGGCAAGATTTAACACCCATTGAATCTTCAGATGTTTCCGTTTTTAGATTCACCGACGTTCGGCGAGCGAAGAACCAAGGCTATAGTCACGCGAGAAACAAACAGAGTTTGTCCCCTACCCCCCGAAATTCTTGAACCTTGCACATAATATACGTATACTTTCCGGTGTGTCCGAAGAATAATCGGTTATTTCAGAGAATTTTAAATATTTTAGGGTATCTTAAAAGATTCTAAGAAGGATTCTAAAGATGTCAAAAGATTTCATTGATTTGAAATATCTGAGGGTTTTTCAATATATTTCAAACATTTGAAATGACTTTAAAAGAATTTTCAAATTTTCGAACACACAGCTTTATCAAAATTAAGATAGAACAGAAATCCATTTTATCATGAATAATTTTA
>CAKNYM010050867.1:18086-55173 GCA_932195095.1 Andricus curvator
TAAAATTATTCATGATAAAATGGATTTCTGTTCTATCTTAATTTTGAAATTGTTAAATAGAGACACTAAACAAAAGATTCGTTCCAATTTGTAGGGTTTTGTTCATGAATATTTTCTAATTTCTTTTAATTGAGTCTGAATAATTTTAACTCAATTTCTTGAAAGAAATCTGTTTATTAAAAAATTTGTTTGTAATAAGTTTGCACTAAATATAGCAGTTTTAGAAATATATATGAAATATTTTTGGATTATTTCTTTTTCCTATTTGTGAAATTGTAATAATCTAATTGAATTGGATTGAATCACCCAAAAACACAGCTTTATTTAGATTTTAAATTTGTTATCGTTCATCTTTAAATTTAAATACTAAAAAAATAAAGTTTGTCTTTTAATTTGGCGCGAATCAGACTATTTTTAATGATTTAAAATTGTAAAAATACAATTTTCTGAAGTTTAGTTTTGGATAAATGAAAAAAATTATTATAAAGAAGCGGTTTGTTCAATTAAAAAAAAATTATCTAAGTCTAAAAATAAGAGGCTCAAACCGTGTTGGATGCTTGCTTTCAGAGAAGAGATTATTTTTAATGTCAATAAAGCAAGGTAAAATAGATGAATTTTCTAAATAACTCTCGTTTTTCTCGCAGTATGTGGCCTTTCTCTTGTTTCAATAAGACTTAACAAAATTACACATTCATGTTCTTTACCCGCATACAGGAAACTTTTTACGTTCTCGAAAAAATTGTTGAAGAAGAATCTGGAAGATTTTAAGGGAATGTTTTAATTTTTAAGAATCAAAGATTGATAAACTATTTGAAATTTGAAGAGATTTTAAAGGATGTAGAACAAAATCCAGATTCTTTAAGCTTGTGAACAAAGCTTATTAAGAGTTTTGAAAGATTTCAAGAAAATCAAAAAAAAAATTAGTTAGATTCCTGAAAAAATTTGCAATGATTTTTTATTTTGCAAAATGAATTCGTGTAAGTCAAAGAGATAATATTTAGAATTTTTGAAAAGATTCGGGGCATCAAGCTGGAACTTCTGAAATATTTTTCACAATTCACTCTCAAAGAAAAACAATTATTAACTAAATTCGTTAAAATTGATATCACAATCTATATTATCTTTTATGTTTTAGGAAGAACCAGTTTTCACATAGAGAAACTCATTACAACAGTTTTTGAATACTTCTGAAACGTACATTTCAAGATTCTAATAAGCAATACAATTTATTATTTCATTATTATTATACAATATTTTGCTTCTCTCACAATATTTTCAACATGATCATAATTTATAAACATATCATCTTGATAAGTAAACATAAAAGTATGAAACGATTTGAGGTTTTATTAAAATTAATCAATTTAATTACCTTCCAATGTAAAAATATGACGAAAAAAAGTATTATTAGAATAATTAAGATATTGCGGTTTATTCAAACAATATATTAATTGCAGACTGAGTGCTAGAAAATGAGTAAAATAAGAACTTTATTGGTGTAATTATTTAATTAATGCTACTTCAAATTATTATAATAAAAATGAAATTATGATTTTCATGCTTTAATTATCCAGAAGCAGATCTAATTGTCATATTTAATTTAGAAATATCGTAGATGGTTTATATCAAAAGATTGTCAGTATATACAAAAAAATTAGAATAACAAAATAGAAACGTGCTACTTCATCTTCAAAATTATTATTTGTGCACTTATTGTAATTATTGTCAATCGGAAAAAAATGTTTCAAGTTGATGTGAAATAATTTTTTTATTATTAATTCAAAATTGAATAATCCCAACTTTTTTTCATTCATAAACTACAGTCGTTATCTCGAGGATGATATGATATCAATTCTATTTTTCTGAGATATTTATTTTTCATGAGTCAGTGTGAAGGACAAAAGTTTAGTTAATCAGGTCATTTAAACTGATCTCGACATTTATTTTAAATTACATGAACTTTAGAGCTTAATTATTGGAAAGAAACTTTTTTTTTGCATACGAGATTTTTTGCCCTAAACTTTTTTATCTCAATCCCTTGTTATGGATACTGTTTCGCTTTTTTGTAAAAAAAAGTTAATTTTTTTACCTTTATTTTTGAAAGTACGCACTTTATAAGGGCACTATTTAAGAAAATTATTGGCTGTGTCTACTCTTCCCGAAAAATTAAAGGAGTTGAAAAAGGGGATGGACTAGTCGTCCTGAAAAATATTTTAGTTCTCCACGGCCGACGTTTCTGGTTTTCAACTTTTCTTATCTGAAACCCTTCTTATGGTCAGTGTTTCTTTGTCATTTAGGAAAAATATATTTTGTCGTTTTTCTATTAAAGTTATGAACTTGAGAAACCAAATTATCCCAGAAATATATTTGAGCTTTTTGCGGTCGACATTTCTTGCTCTTGATCTAGTTTTCAAAAAAAAATTTCTCTAATATTATAACTTCTACATCTCATAGTTGAAGAGAAAAATGGAAAAAATATCTCGATCCTGAACAAATGTAAAAGACTATCGATAAAAGAGGTTAAAGTTAAGAAACGGTGACAGTAAAAAAAGTCCGCCCTGAAAAAATGAAATCTTGCTCTCCATTAATGTTGTCTTTGAAGTTCGTAATTTTAGGGAAAAATTAAAATTAAACGATTTTTTCTCATCATCTGTTTTAAGCATGTCCCAAAGTATATACCAAAAAAAATTCAATATTGATTGCATCTTTTCCATGTATTTTGAAATTTTAAGGGATAACACCTTGACATTTATTAAAACTTGAACAGATCTGGTATTCTAAATCTGCAATTTTGTGGTCAAACTATGGAAGGTACAAAAAAAGATGAGCAAACAAAAATTGTGGTCCTAACAACGATCTAAAAATTTGTTAATAATCACTTATTGGCAGGATGCGTATTTTTTGTTTCATTCGTAAAAACAATAATAAGAAAAAAGAAATCAAATTTTGGGACAAATGGCAGAAGCTACTAAAACATTAAATAGACCAAAGTTGTTTAAGTTGTTTACCCAAAAAAGAGATAAAAATTTTCAAAATTTATTTTTTGATAGGACGAACAATTTTTTTTCAATCGTAAGAAGTAACATTATTAAACAAAAATTTAGTTCTTGGACAAACGACACAAGCTACGAAAAAAATAAATGGACAAAAGTTGTTCGGCTGAAAAAGAACTACAAATTTATTTTTTATAATTTTTTCATTGAACGCGTGGTTTTTGTTTTAATCGTAAGAAAATATCATTACAAATAAAAAAATTAAATGATTGGACAAACGACACAAGCTATGAAAAATATGTAAGAACAAAAGTTGTTCATTCAAGAAAGAACTAAAAATTTATTATTAATTATTACATTCCGAACATTTACGATTCTTTCAGTTTTCAGTTTTTGCAGAATTTAATCAGCTATATGTTTGAAAAAAAGAACGTTCTAATCAAATAAAAATGTTTGTTTTTTTTGTCAGATTTATTAAAAAAATACAATTTTGTCCCACTGTATGTCGATAAATTATGAAATATTTCCACAAATTTTGGAAATGTGTGCAGACTCTGATTTTCCGTAAATTTATAAAATAAGAATATAACAATTTGAACCAGAGTTTCCTAGTCATCTTTCAAAATCTAAATTAGTAAAATTTCACTAATTGAGAACGAAATTCTGCTAATTCAATTAGAGAACTGTAAGCAACTAAAGCTTAGTGAAAAATGACTTATTCTATTATTTGAAATATTTAATAGTTCGATCGTGGAAAATTCAAAATTGCTAATTACTTATTCCTCATTTCGAATCACCAAAAGTAAAAATTAAAGTATTAGATACATGTCGATTTTAAATTCGAAATAATAATTTATATTTTATTACTATTTAGAAACAACCTATAATCTAATTACGTTTTATTTCACCAAGGCTTAAAATCTAAGAACTTGAAATTTAATATAATTTAATTTTTAGGAATGGAAACATTTTAAATGCAAAAAGTTTTCAGTTTTGGTTAAATTAAAAAAAAAACGAGTGACAATATGCAATTCAGGAATTGCGTGACAATTTTTTGATAAATGAATAATTTTTAAAAATAATTCTTATAAGGTAATTAGAGCATGATTGAAATTTTTAATTCATTTTGAAAATTAGGATAATTTGAGAGATGATTGTATATTAAGAGACAAGTGTGAATAAATAACGATGTGGCCTTTCTTCTCATGTGACTATTTAGTGTATTGCACATCGAGGGACGAAAGACGATAATTTGTATAACGCATCTACCGTAATTTTGATTTGATCTATCTGTGGAACGAGTCAAGAGTAGCATTCTTTCCCTAAAGGTTTGAAACTTTACTTTTAACGCGCTCCATCAAGCATCAAAAGTCTAACATCCGATAACTGAGTTATAAAAAAAAAATTTCTATTATAATATTCAGAAATTGAAATTTTTTTTAAATTTATAGTTTTGCCGTTATTAATATAGATAATCGTTTATTTTTTAGCCTGCTGGCCTTAAAAAATTGACTTGCTTACACTTCTTTTACAGAATTTTCTTAAAACTAACCCTTAAAACTAACATCCTTCCACACCTTATCTCTAACGCCGCTCGCTCTTATCGCATTGCCTTCCTCGCTTCGCCTCGCCTCGCACGCATGTCCCTACTTTATTGCTTTGCCTCGCATTACCGAACTCTGCCTCCGCGGCTGATCCCTAATACTTATCTACTATTTACAATATTTACATTTACTTATACTTACTTCCTCATCTATTTACAATCTTTCCTTCTCCATTCCTCTTTCTCCTTCCTTCTCTTCTTCTCCATCTTACCCAAGAATCCCTTCACCCATGCTATTGCCCTTTTGTCCCCCCTTTCATGCATCAGTACCTCCATGCTTATCCCACTCCTTTCCACCTCTACGCACTCCTCCAACCAATGCTCCACTCTTGCCTCCCCCTTCCCACATAGTTCACACATCCTCTTTTCCCTAGCGAGCCAGAACCTATTATAACCCTCCATGCACCCACATCTCATCCTCGCTATAAGCTCCTGACTTCCTTTCTCTCCTTTCTCACACAAATATTGTGCTCTCGCCCTTGGCATAATCCACACGTAGTTCCCATTAAACCTTGTCTCTCTTATTCTCTCTTCCCCTGCTGTCTTCTCTCTCTCCATGCTGTTTTTCTTAACCAACTCATATACCTTCCCTGCTTCCTCATGCATCCTTCTCACTTCATCCATCTGTTTTGCCGTTATTTATTGAGATAGTTCACATTTTTTAATTTTTCAAAAGCCACTCGTGAGTTCTTGTTTTTTTCTGAATTTTCACTGTTTTGTAACAGTTTTTTTTCGGACATGGAAAAAGACTATTATTTTCAATAATTCTTTTCTTTGAATTCCTGTGAAAAACAAGAGAAATTGGAAGGTTCCTTTTGCAACAGCTTGAGAATTTAATCTTGGGAATAATTTAAAAAAATATGAGTTTGTTTATCATTATCAATTTTGCCAAGTAGTAAACAGTTTGCAAATCTAATATGATGTTAGTACTAAGTTAAGTATCACTCAGTACGATTTGCGAAACGTTTGCATTTTAAGGCTAGTTTAACAAAGTACCTAATTTGTTTAATTGCAATTTTAATATTGTTGTCGGTCGTGCAACGTTTTGCGAATTTAATATTTTTCGTATTTCGACATTTCCAACATTTGCTACCCAAAAATGCAACATTTTCAATTCTCACAGGAATTTTATGAGTCGAATTGCAAAAAATTCTAAATTAATTTAAAAACCGATAATTTGCGTTATACATACAGTTTTGGAAATCATATAATAGTCTTTATTCACTGAAAAGAAGCAGAAATGATATTTTGCAAAACCTTCGGTATTTTCGCTGCGGAGTGATAAAGAAAATAATAATTTGTAATGTTTGTAATTCTTGGCTAGTTTACAAAAGTAACTAATTTGTTGAATTGCAATTTCAATATTATTGCCGGCCAAGCAACTCTTTGCAAATTCGATCATTTTCAGATCTCGACATTTCTAGGATTTGCTACCCGAAAATGCAACAATTTAACAATAATAATTATTGTTTATTGCATTGAATACATTTTGGCATCATCAAGATTCTTTTTTTCAAATTTTTATTATATTTTGAAATATTTTAGGAATAGTGTTACAAATTTTCTTCAAAAATTAATTGTTGAAAATAAAAAGTCATTTGAAATTTTGCCAGGAATCATTAGAACAATTTTTAATATCTAGAAGAAGACACATTCGTAAAAACCTGTTTTTCGGGTTCAGGGTGTCTCATAACGTGGATATTTGACAAAAACGGAGGGGGTCAAATTTTACGCAAATCTAATACCTCCTCTGATGAGAATGTAAAAAGCTTTTGAAATATTTGTAAGTATTCCTCAAAATGGTTATGATCGTTTGGACATAATTGTCCTTCAATATTGAAAAATCATTAACAATTGAAATGTTCTCTTTCAGCAATAATGTTTAGAAACCTTTAGAAATAAATTTGATCATGAAATAAAATTACTGATTTCAAAATTTTGATTCACATAAAAAGCAGCTGCTGTTTGAATTGATACATATTTCTTATTTAGAAGATTAAGACTCTTTGCTGGAGTTTAAAAATAATTTCACAATACTAATCCAATTATACCGATATTGACATTTTCATAACGTTATTAAAATATTGTATTATAATTTCTATACCTTAAATATATAATATAATTTTCAATAAATAGATTTTTATTTCTTTTGTCGTGTTAAAAATATTACGTAAGAAAGATTCCAAGAAAACTTATTCTCAACAAAAGCAGCTGATCAAATAAAACACATTTGGCAAATGATTGCGTTATTATAGCCTTGATGAAAAGTCCGCGTCTGATAATCATGATTCAAGAAATAATACAATAAAGCTTGGAAACTCTCCGAATTATTTTTTTAATTTAAGAAATATAGAAAATTTTGTACTAAGTATTATAAATTTGTTAAATTATAAGACTTTTCTATAAAAAAAGATGAATTTCTAATCCAAAAAATATGAATTTACAATTCGAAATATGAATTTTCGAAGAAAGGAAGACATCTTTTTAAGAAAATAGTTTAATATTCGACAAAATAATTCAACTGTCATCAAAGTAGTTGAATTCGTAAAAATGTAGCTCTATTTTTCACCGAAAAAAAATTTTTGAACTAAAAGTTAAATTTTTGAAAACAGAATTTATTATCAACCAAATTGTTGGATTTTATTTTTAATTCCAACAAAATGATAAAATTTCTTAAAAGTAATTAAATTTCGAACTAAGATTAGGAATCTTCAATAAACAATAAAACTAATTTTATCAAAGAAGTTCAACTTTCTAGCAAGGAGTTGAATTTTCAATAAAAAAACGTTTAATAATGCATTTTCGAACCAAAAAGACGATTTTTCAACAAAAGAGTTGAGTTTTCCATCAGCAAAGATTTTTTGGCCAGGAGCAAATAAGTCAATTCTCAGCCAAATAGTGAAACTTTCTACCAAATTGTTGAACTTCCAAGATAAAAAAAAGAATGTTCTACAAAATAGTTGAATTTCTAACCGGAAAATGTGAATTTTCAACAAAACGGTTGAATTTTCAACAAAAAAGAATGTTTCTTCAACAAAATTAATGTATAGAATTTCTGAAAATAAAAGAAGAATCTAACGATCAAATTTGGACAACCACCACAAAATGCTCCCATTGCAATTCCAACGTTTCGGCACTCACACAGCACCCTTATCAAGGTAGGAAAAAAAAAGTTAATTTTCTTACCCTGATAAGGGTAATACAGGGATTTACAGCCTAAGAAGACAAGTTTTTAAAAAAATAGTTAGATTTTTAAAAGCATAAATATGACTTTTTAAGAAATTGAATAAAAAAAAATTTGTTTTTAACCAAAATTCAAAACCGAAAATATAATAGTAGACTTTTCGATCGAAAGGGATAAAAATAGTTGGATTTTCTTATTGGATTCTATTGAATCAGTTTACATTAAAGCGAAAAAAGAGAAAAAGAAGGAAAAGAAAAGAGGGGAAAATGAGAAAGAAAGTAAAGTCTGTATTTGGCCTCATTTTTATGAACTCAAAAAGAAAGAAATTAAAAAATTAAAAATCGAAAGAGTGGAATTATCAATCAGGACAGATTTGTCAGTTAATTTAAAAAAAAATGATTGAATTATTCACAAAATTGTTAATTTTTTGGCAAAAGGCAAATTAAAAACTTTGTACCGAATACTTGAATGTTTAACCGCAAGTTTGGATTGTGATCCAGAAGAATCAAAACTTGAGTTACTACAACAAAATTTTCACTTATTTCAAAATAGCGACCATAGTGTATTGCGCAAAAAGATTTTTTTCTCAGTTATAGACCAGTGGAATTAGACATAAAAATCGAGTCAATTAACAAAAATGCCGAAGGTCTCCAAAAAAACTGTATAGTTTTTTTTTATATGTTGAACATTAAATGAAATTTTGCAAAACGTGATCGGGTCGGCAATTTGCTTAAAAAAAATTAATTTGCAAAATTTGCCCCCCATTGCTCTATGAAAATTCAAAACATTTTGCAAACTTGAGTGAGTAATTATAAACTCAGTCACTATCCTGTATTAAATTTTCAAAACGTTCGTGATAAGGCAACATTATTAATTACAGAAAAATTATTATTTTATTAGTCACTCCCCAGCGAAAATACCGAAGGTTTTTCAAAATGTTGTTTCTGCTTTTTTCCATTGAGAAGAAACCATTGTATGATTTGCAAAACTAAATAGATAAAGCAAATTATCGTTCTTTAAATTATTCTCACAGCCCCACAAAAAAGTGGGTTGTCCGACGGACAAGAGTAGTCACATCCTATGGATTTTGTGTCGCTGAATCTGAATCCAAGTTCAGAATTCCGCCATCACCCTCAGGTTTTTCCTAACCTCAAAAAAGATCGTTTTTTTTCTACTATTTTTGGGTTGAAAAATATGTTTAAAAAAACCCGTGTTTTTTTTAATCTCGACCACAAATTACGATTCAGCGACTCATAAACCTACAAACCTCAGACTCACAAATCCATTAACCTAAAACCCTAAACCCACAAACCTCAAACACATAAAACTAAAACCACAAATCCACAAGCCCACAAACAGCAAACCCACGAAGCTCCAACCCACGAACCCACAAACCTCAAACCAACAAAACTTGAAACCCCCCAACCCGCAAACCCACAAACCTCAAACCCATGCACCTCGAACGCACAAACCTCAAACCCACAAAAATTAAACCTCCAACCCATAAACCTACAAACCTCAAACCCATGAACTTTGAACCCACAAACCTCAAACCCACAAAAATTAAACCTCCAACCAGTAAACCCACAAACCTCAAACCTAAAAGCCTGAAACCCACAAGCCTCAAACCCACAAAAATTATACCTCAAACCCACAAACCTCAAACACATAAGCCTAAAACCACAAATCCACAAACCTCAAACCCACAAACAGCAAACCCACAAACATCAAACCCCATGTTCATAAAACTCAACATATAAGTACAGCTTGCAGAATAGTCCACAAACCCACCAACCTTTAGGGTTTATGGGTTTAGGGTTCATGGGTTCAGGGTTCATGGGTTTAGGGTTTATGGTATTAGTGTTTATGGGCTTAGGGTTTATGGTTTTATGGTGCTAGGGGTTATGGGTTTTAGGTTTAGGGTTTATGGGTTTATGGATTTATGGGTTTAGGGTTTATGGGTTTAAGGTATTTGAAACCTCATCCTGAAACCCTGAACAATGAAATCGAAACTCAAATTGCCTAAACCCACTAACCCTACACCCACAAATCCCAACCCCGAAGCCCTCAAGAATAAGCTCTAAAGCCAGATACCTTAAACCCATAAAGCCTAAACCCATAAATCTATAAACCCATAAACCCTAAACCTAAAACCCGTACACCCTAAACCCCAAAGCCATAAACCCTAAACCCATAAACCCTGAACCCTAAAGGTTGGTAGGTTTGTGGACTATTCTGCATGATGTACTTATATGTTGATTTTGATGAACATGGGGTTTGATGTTTGTGGGTTTGAGGTTCGTGGGTTTGAGGTTTGTGGGTTTGAGGTTTTTGGGTTTGTGGGTTTACGGGTTTGAGGTTTAATTTTTGTGGGTTTGAGGTCTGTGGGTTTATGTGTTGGAGGTTTGTGGGTTTGCTGTTTGTGGTTTGTGGTTTGAGGTTTATGTGTTTGTCGTTTGTGGGTTTGGGGTTTGAGGTTTATGGATTTGTGAGTTTGAAGTTTGTAGGTTTATGGGCTTGGGGGTTTCATGTTTGTGGATTTGAGGTTTGTGAGTTTGAGGTTTGTGGGATTGAGGTTCGTGGGTTTCAGGTTTGTGGGTTTACGGGTTTGGGGGTTTGAGGTTTGTTGGTTTGAGGTTTGTGGGTTTGTGGTTTGAGGTTTATGTGTTTGACGTTTGTGGGTTTGGGGTTTGAGGTTTATGGATTTGTGAGTTTGAGGTTTGTAGGTTTATGGGCTTGGGGGTTTCATGTTTGTGGATTTGAGGTTTGTGAGTTTGAGGTTTGTGGGTTTGAGGTTCGTGGGTTTGAGGTTCTTGGGTTTCAGGTTTGTGGGTTTAAGGGTTTGGGGGTTTGAGGTTTGTTGGTTTGAGGTTTGTGGGTTTGCTGTTTGTGGATTTGCTGTTTGTGGGTTTGTGGATTTGTGGTTTTAGGTTTATGTGTTTGAGGTTTCTGCGTTTTAGGTTTTTGGGTTTGAGCTTTGTGGTTTTACGGGTTTATGGGTTTGAGGTTTGTGGGTTTGAGGTTCGTGGGTTTGAGTTTCGTGGGTTTGAGGTTTGTAGGTTTGACGTATAATTTTTGTGGGTTTGAGGTTTGTGCGTTTGATGTTTGATGTTTGTGGGTTTGAGGTTTTTGGGTTCGAGGTTTTTGGGTTTGTGGGTTTACGGGTTTGATGTTTAATTTTTGTGGGTTTGAGGTTTGTGGGTTTGTGTGTTGGAGGTTTGTGGGTTTGCTGTTTGTGGGTTTGTGGTTTGAGGTTTATGTGTTTGACGTCTGTGGGTTTGGGGTTTGAGGTTTATGGATTTGTGAGTTTGAGGTTTGTAGGTTTATGGGCTTGGTGGTTTCATGTTTGTGGATTTGAGGTTAGTGAGTTTGCGGTTTTTGGGTTTGAGGTTTGTGGTTTTACGGGTTTGTGGGTTTGGGATTCGTGGGTTTGAGGTGTGTGGGTTTGACGTATAATTTTTGTGGGTTTGAGGTTTGTGCGTTTGATGTTTGTGGTTTTAGGTTTATGTGTTTGAGGTTTGTGGGTTTGAGGTTGGTGGGTTTCAGGTTTGTGGGTTTACGGGTTTGGGGGTTTGAGGTTTGTTGGTTTGAGGTTTGTGGGTTTGCTGTTTGTGGGTTTGTGGATTTGTGGTGTTAGGTTTATGTGTTTGAGGTTTGTGCGTTTGAGATTTTTGGGTTTGAGGTTTTACGGGTTTGTGGGTTTGAGTTTTGTGGGTTTGAGGTTCGTGGGTTTGAGGTTCGTGGGTTTGAGGTTTGTGGGTTTGACGTATAATTTTTGGTGCGTTTGATGTTTGTGATTTTAGGTTTATGTGTTTGAGGTTTGTGCGTTTGAGGTTTTTGGGTTTGAGGTTTGGGGTTTTTTTGAGGTTCGTGGGTTTGAGGTTTGTCAGTTTGAGGTTTGTGTGTAAAGATATTACCGATTTCATGGTTTTAAAAGTTTCGAAATTTCGTGGTTCAGCTACCTTGGCAAGTTCATATTTTTTTATGTTATTTTTTTTGCAGAAAACTAAAAAAGTAGCAGTGCTGCTACAATACAATACTGTAAAACCTTGCCAAACCAAATTTGATGTTTCGCCAAACCAGAGTAGTCACATCCTATTGATTCGGATTCAGCGTCACGAAATCGATGAGATGTGACTACTGTGGTTTGGCGAAACATCAAATTTTTTTTCGGCAAGGTTTTACGGTATTGTTCTCTGCGCAGCCCCTACCCGTCCGCAAAGTATAGCAGCGGACGAAAAAAGGCCATTTCTATGCATTTTTCGCCGCTAAATCGGAATTTGTGTTCGAGACTTAAAAAAAACACGTTTTTTTTACATATTTTTCAATGCAAAAATAGCCAACAAAACTATGTTTTTTGAAGTCACAAAAAAACCTGAGGGTGATGGCGGAATTCTGACTTTTTTTGTGGGGCTGTATTATCAACAGATTCCCGGAATCATTTAAAATGATTTCTCATTCTGGCAAACTAATTTTAGGAGAATATTAAAAAATATTTACAAACATTAAAAAAAAGTTTACAAAATAGCTGAAAAAAGTATCTCGAAGATTTGTAAATAACTTTTTCAATTTTGCAGAATTTGAAAAAATAGGGAAAATTCGGATAATTTAAAAACGTATTTAGATGTTTTGAACAAGTTGCAAAATATTTCGAAAAATTTGGAAAAAATCCGAAAGATTTTGAGTAATTTTTTTTTATTTGGAAAGATTTTTTTTTTAATTTTAGGATTATTTCAAGTTATTTAGAAAATGTTTGAAAATTTATCTCTGTTCTTAAAAATTAAATCTTTCTTGGTGAAAAATGCAACTAACTGGGTCGAAATTTAATCTCATCTGGTCGAGGATTCAACTATTTGGTTAAAAATTTGTCTCTTTTGTATGACTTAAACTGTTTTTGATTTAATTATAACATTTTTTGTTTTGGTTGAAAATTTACTTTGTTGAAATTTTTAGTAGACTCATCTGGAATTCTTAAAAATCTTGAAAATTATGGATACCACAAGAAATCATTTTTTTTTAAATAAATATAATTGTAAGAATTTACATTTTATTGGATTCAATAAATTTTTAAATATTCAAAAAGGCAAGAATGATACTTTTTCTGAGTCTCAATAATTAAATAATTAAGCTTGGCTTTTATTATTCCAAAAAAATGATTTTAAAATTCAAAGAATGAATCAATCTTGATACAATTGTTCATAAATTGTTGAAAAGTATTTTCTGTCAGCATATAGCTCGCATTGAAAAATGTTTAGGAATAATTTAAATATCGAGTTTTGGCACGCATAGTTTGGGCCGTGATCGAGCCAAATCAAAACTTGAGTTATAAAAAAAAGAATGTTTTACTCATTTCAAAACAGCGACCATAGCATATCACGCAATAAGTTCTTTCTTTCTATTTAAGCACATAAATAATTGTATATTTCAGGATAATCACTTTAAAAAAATCTTGATCATTTCCTGGTTCTCTTTTGGTCCAGAAAAACGTTTTTCAATTATTGGAATTACAAAGCAAGCACTTCAAAATATGAACATTTTTCTATTGAAGTAGTTTATCACTGAAAAACAGGATTATTTCTAATAAATTCATCTGCAATCTTAGTATCTTATTCTAGATTCGTGAGACTTTACTTGAAATTCTAATTTCTTAGCAAATTGGAAAACGAGAGACAATTAAAATCTTAGATTTGAAGCTTTGGTGAATTGAAACGTATTTAAATTATATGTTGCTCCAGATGAGTAAGGAGGTATAAATTATTATTTTAACTTTCAAATCGACAAATATAAAACGCTTTCATTTTTACTTCAGGTCATTTTCAGGCGAGTGATTAGTCTCAACCTTGCACGCGGTACTCTGCAGTGGCCGACCTTTCATGTATTTCCCTAACTTCTCGTGGGAGCAAAATAAGCTCTTTGAAAACAAAAAATAATAATAATAATAAACACAATGCCATACCTGCCAACGGCCATACCACGCTGAAAAACCCAGTTCTCGTCAGATCACTGAAGTTAAGCAGCGTTGGACGCGGTTAGTACTTGGATGGGTGACCATTCAAGAATACTGACATGAGTGCTGTTGGCACATCGTGGGTGTGGTGAGCCCACACTTGCAGTTATTTATAACTAGAAGAAAAACCTAGAAACACTACCCGAATCGGGTAGTGTCACGCCTACCCTGAAAGGGAAATGGTTTAATGGTATGGTACGCAGAGGGAGTCGGCCAAGACCTCTCTGGCAAAGCATCTTCCCCTGTAAAGATAGGAATTGCCGAAGGAGCCTTAGAACATAATTCGGAATCTATAAGTGGGGAACTATTTTGGAGTAACATGAGTGTGAAGTTTGCTGTATGAGCCAGAGGCGAATCGAAGGCGAGCTGTAAACGAGCCGAAGACAAGCCGGAAGCGACCCGAAGATGAGCCGATGGCAAGTACTGTAAACTTCACAAGAGTTGCAACTGTCTACTTTCAGCACCTGTTGCACACGATATTTTTTGTAACAAATGCAGGAAATTTTCGATTTGAGAAACAATAAGAATACATTTTTTGGAAATTTATGGTAATTTTTGGAAATTTATGTTAAAATTACCAAAAATTACCGGAAATTTTCGGTGAATTTGAATATTACCGAAAATTTCCAGAAATTCAAGGTATCCAAAGGTTTTTGGAAAAAATCCGAAAATTTCACAAATTTCCGGAAAATTGCTAAATTCCCAAAATTTCCGGAAATTTATGAAAAGTTGCTAAATGATCGGAAATATCAGATATCCAAAGCTTTTTGCAGAGAAAATAAAAATTTCCGGTAATTTATGGAAAATTGCTAAATTACCGGAAATTTCAGGCAGCCAAAGCTTTTTGGAAAAAATTGAAAAATTTCTAAAATTTCCGGAAATTTATGGACAATTGATAAATTACCGGAAATTTCAGGTATCCACAAATTTCTAAAAATTTCGGTAATTTATCGGTAATCGATGGTAATTTATCAGTCATTTATGGTAACTTATCACTTCCAGTTTGTCCGATCACTATTCACTACTCACAATCAGTCTCTCAAGCGTCAAATCATAATGAAGTGAGGTTATTATTCCGGCAGTCCGGGAAAGTAGATCTGACTGGAACTGCGCAAGCGCAGCAGCTAGAAAAAGTATTTTTATAACTGCTTTTTACCACGGCTTTGGAATTGGTCACTTCCCGCACGCAATACATGCCTCGAAAAGCGAACATTTCGTGCGTGTGTTACAAAAATATATTTTCTTGATCAGGCACAAAGAGAATAAGTATCAACTTGAGTGCTTAAATAAATATTTCTCATTTTCAGGCATTTTTGCTCTCTGAATCAAAATTAGTAAAATTCAACTAATTACTGGTGAAATTTGTCAGATTCGATTTGCAAAAAGTAAGCCGCTAAGGATTGGTAGAAAATTGGTAATTATAAAATTATTTATAACTGTATATAATAGTTTCCAAAAATTATAAATATGGAAAACACAAGAAATAGAAAGGTTTGTAAAACGAGGCGATGATGTGACATTTTTCACTCTATTGAAGCAATAAGAAGGCTATATTAAGAAATTCTTAACGTGACCTACTCTCTTTCCGTTTCCAAAATATTGCCTTCTCATTATTTTGAAAAAGTTAAGAAAAATAAAAAATTTCTACGACCTCAAAAATATAATGGATCAATATGGGATCAATATGGATCAATATATTAGTTAATGATCCATATTCAGTATCCTTATGCGCTACTTTTCAACAACTGTTTTTCTGTTTTCGATTTTAAAAACTTCGATTAGTTGAGATATTTGCTAATTCAGTAGTGGAAAGCAACTAATTGCATGATGTAAGTAAGTAAATCTACTTAGAACTGTATATAATGATTACGAAAAATTTTATAAAAATAGAAAACATGAAAAAAAGAAAAGTTTCATAAAATAACGGGACATACAACGGGATATACAAAATGTAATTTGTGGATCATCGAAGATTTCAAAAACAGATTTTAAATTATTTTCTAAAATTTCGAAAAAGAATAGGAAAGATTTTAAAACGAAATATTTCAATCAGCAAGATTACAAAGATTTATGAATAATTCGATGAAGCTTAAGAGACATTTAGAAGTTTTTAAAATATTCAGAATTAATTTGAAACTTGAAAACATTTCACAAAAGTTTGAAAAAAAACTTTGAATGGTTTCACTATAATAAAAAATATTTCTCAAAATTAATGGGATAATTTAAACTAATTTTTCATTTTCAAAAATTAATTTCAAGGAAAAATTGACAAATATTTTAAAATATTTTTATTTAATGTGGACGATTTAAAAAAAAAAGTTCAATTAGCAAGATTACAAAGTTTTTAAAGAAATTCGACCAAGTTTAAGAGATATTTAGAAGTTTCGAAAATATCAAAAATTAATTGAAGACTTGAAAATATTTCAAAAAAGTTTGAATAATACTTACATTCTTGAAAATTCACGAATATTTTTAAACATTTTTATTCATTTCCTAAAATTTCGGAAATCGATGTGGACGATTTTCAAGAAACAATGATCAATTAGCAAGATTAGAAAGTTCTATAAAAAATTTGAAACAAACCAATTTTGAAATTCATGGGATAATTTAAAATGATTTTTTACTTTGAAAAATTAATTTTCAGAGCATATTTAAAAAGAATTTGATACATTTCAACTCATTTCCAAAATTTATTGTCAAAATGGAATCTGGAAGATTTGAAGGCAAGTTTTTTAATTTTTCAGAATTTCAAGAAAATTTTTGGAAAAATTCGAAGAATTTTAAAAGATATTTTGCGAAGGTTTGAAAGTTTCGTAAATGGTTAAAAAATGACTTCAAGTTTGAGAAGATTTCCCAACATTTCAAATAAGATGTAAATTTTTGAAGATTTGGAAAAAAATTTCAGATCATTTAAAGAAGTTTGAAGGGCTTCTAGAAAATAAAAAACTTTCTTGACATTTCTGAGAAAATTTGTAATGACTTTTTATTTTGAAAAATTAATTTTCAAAGAAAACTTGACAAAGTACATGTCAAAACGTTCCAAAATATTTTTACAAATTTCCAAAATATTTGGAAGATTCAAGGGCAATTTTTTTAATTTTTAATAATTCTTCTAAGTTTTGGGAATATATCAAGTCAGTTTAAGAGATATTTCTCTTCCAAACTTCTATACCTTTTGAACTGACTTAAATTTTTCCTAAAATTTTTCAAAACCCTGACAAATAAAGAATTATGCTTTTTTGAAGTATTCGAGAAATAATTTAGAAGCTTCTTAATGATTTTGAAAGATTTTGAGATTGCATTTTTTTGAAGATTTTTGAGAAAGTTTTAAATGGTGGAATACAAAAAAGAGTGTATAGGATTTTGAAGCCAAATTTTGCAATAATACATCATTTTAGAACAAATTGAAGTGTTAGAGATACTTAGAAGTTTTGAAACGAATAAAAAATAATTAAAACTTTGAAGATTTAGGTTCCTAGGAAAAATTAAAATGATTTTTTATTTTGAACAATTCATTTTAGAAGAATATTTAAAAAGATTTCAAAACATCTCAGAAAATTTCTGAAATATTCAACGAAGAATCTGAAAGATTTTAAGACAATTTTTTTTTATTCTGCAAAATTAAAAAAAGAAATTTCATGAAAAATTTTTAAATAATGGAAGTTTTATAAATTTTGAAGGATTGAGAAAAGAATTCTCTTAAGATTTATGGGAAAATTTGTCATGATTTTTCATTTTAAAAAATTAACTTTAAGAGAAAATTGAAAGATATTTCAGAAAATTTAAAAATATTTCCTTTAATTTCGAAAAAGAGTATGAAATTTTAAGGCAAAAAACTTCTATTTGGTAAGGTTGAAAAATCAAAAAAATATCGAGTCAATTCAAGAAATATTCGGAAGATTTGAAGAGATTGAAGAAGAATTTTAAAATCTAAAATATTAAAAAAATGCAGATTTCTTTGAAGATTTCAAACCGAAACCTGAGAAACTTCTTAGGAAAATTTGGAAGATTTTAAGGCAATTTTTCAAAATTTGGAATGATTTTCCGAAATTTTGTGAAAAATTCGTGTCAGCTAACAATATTGTGAGGAATTTAAGAAAATTCTTCTAGAATGCTCAATTATACAGTTTCTGAGACGATGGATGGATTTATTTGGATTCTTTAAATTTTCTTCAATTGATCTTGAATTCTTTTGATTATCTTGATTTTGTTTGAATCCTCTTTCTTTCACCTCAAAATCTTTTGAATTTTTTGTATGATAATAATATGTTTTGAATATTATTAAAATAAAGTTTTTCTTAAAGCAAGTAACGTCTAGGTATAGTATAAAAACATATTTTTATGATATGCTTAAAATAAACACTGCACTTATTCCTATTTGTTTTTTTTATATGATGCCCCCAAATTTATACCATTTCATGAAATAATTAATCTCTTTTTTATATAATTATTTTTGACAATCGCAAAATGCTAAAATCTTTTTCTGGAATAATTTATGTCCTAAAGTTAATATTTTTAAAACAAAAATCAAAAAATCCTCTATGGTTCAAAATAAATGTCAAGATCAGTTTCAACAAACTGAGTAACTAAACTTTTGCCCTTCACACTGACTCACGAAAAATAAATATCTCAGATGAATGGACTTGATTTTTTTTTTAAATTGCGTTCAAATTTTCAAGATTTTTTTTTAGAATTTTTGAAACCTTTCTAAATGCTGAAAAATATTTTTTAATTGCTTAACATTTTTTTAATCTTCTCTAAATTTAAATTATTTTCGAATCGTTTCAAAACTGCTAAAACTTCTGAATATCTTTTAAATTAAAATTTTCTCAACATTTTCAAAAATCCTGTAAACGAAAAAAATTTTCGTGAAATCTTTCAAATTATTTTTCGATATATTTTGTAATCACCAAAACACAAATGTGACGTTAATTTTACCGAATTTGGTCGATAATTGTTTTTTCTTGAAAGTGAGTTATGAAAAATATCTCAGAAGGGCCCTGAATCTTTTCAAAAATTCTAAATATTATCTCGTGTACTGAATTGAATGCATTCTTGAAAATGAAAAATCATTGCAAATTTTTCCAGGAATATAAATAATTTTTACTTTTTATTGTCTTGAAATCTTTCAAAATTCTCGAAAAGCTTTTTTATCGCAATCGTGAAGAATTTTCATTTCTTCTTAAACTTTTTTCAATCTTTTTGAATTTAAAATTATTTGTCGATCTTTTCTAAACTTCTCAGCTTTTTAAATATCTTTCGCAATAATGGAAATTTTCCCATTTTTTTTTTAAATTCTACAAAATTAAAAAAAAAATTGCCGTATAAGCTTCAAAAATCGTTTCCGACAGTTCTGGAAATCTTTTCAGGAAGTTCAATATTCGTAAAAAGCTTTTTTTTTGGTAATCATTCGAAATGTTTTGAAATATTTTTCAGCTTCCTCTTGAAATTATTTTGTTTTCAAATAGAAAATCATTTGAAATTTTCACAGTAATCTTAAGAATTTTTATTTTCTTGAAACATGTCAAAATTCTTAAAAGGCTTCTTTTTCGCAATCTTCGGGAATGTGGATTTTGGTCTATATTTTTTTAAATCTTTTTTAATTTTCAATTGTTGATGAATATTTTTAAAACTTCTAAACATTTTCTTGAATGATAAAATTTCTTAATCACAAAATTTCCGAATTATAAAATTTCCGAATAATAAAATGTTTAAATTGTAAAATTTCCGAATAATAAAATTCCCGACAGTGTATAATATCACCAAATTTGAAAGTTTCATAATAATAAAATTCCCTAAAGAAAATTTCTGAAATAAAAATTATGCGAACTGAAAAATTCTCGAATCATAAAATACTCGAATATAAACAATTGAAAACTTTTCCATGAATAACAAAATGTTAATTGCAATATAATTCCAATTATAATAATTAATTAAATTTTATAAATAAAAAATGTTAATTTTGTAAATTCGGGAATTTTCTAGTTTGGATATTTCACAATTTGTCCGTTTTCTGTCAGGAATTTTATTATTCGCGAATTTGCAAATTCGGCAATATTATAAACTTTCGGGAATTTTCCAATACGGAAATATTATAAACTGTTCGAAAATTTTTTAAATCGAGAATTTTATTATTCGGCAATTTGATGATTCGGGAATTTTTTAGTGTCGGGAATTCATTTTTTTTAGGATTTTCTGTCGTCCCTTTTCTAGAATTCCTTTTTTAGAATTCCTTTTTTCTAGAATTCTTTTTTTAGAATTCGCAATATTTGAAATCAAACTGTTGATAGGAATTTCATTCACATTTAAAGAGACACTGAATTTGTTACGCAAAGCTAAAGTTTCAGCGACCTCATTAGGGACTTTAACATTTTATAAATTTTTGAAGCATCTGTTTTATCCAAAATCTTCAGTTCCTCTATTGAAAATTGAAGACCTGCTTTTTAATGAATCAAAATTTCTGATAAAATCTTCTCGTTTTGTATATTTTAAATTTCAAAGACTTAACTCTTGTGAGTCAAAAAACATATTAATGAAGCCATCAGATATAACTCTAAATAAACATTATTTTAGGTAATTTAAATGTTGACTTAATTTTAAAATATTTTTTTACTATGTTTTCAATTTCTAATCGAAGGCAATTTTTTTGGAGGTTAAATTTAGTTTTTTTTTAAATTCATACATTAAATTAGAATTTAGATTGAGTGTGTAAATGATTCTTGTTTTTCACTTTTGAAGCAATGACTTGCAAGTGCTCTAGGTTGGTCGCAGAGACGTATCTTATTTACAGATTTCACAACATTGCCTTCTTATTATTTCGATAAAGCTGAAAATATTACAAACTCACGATTTTTGATAAAACTTGTCTATTTTTGACGTTTTCAATTTCTATCGCCCTCATTCAATAATATTAGGAATTAAAAAATATTTTGACTCGTCACATCAGGGGCCATACATATTATAATGGTCCAACATTTTTTTTCTCGAATTTTCATGCATTTCGCCCAACATTTTTTTTGAATTTATAAGAAAATATATCCTTTTTTGTTAAAACGGAATGATATTTAGAACTTCATACTGACGATTAGTTATTTACATTAATTGTTTAAACAATTTTGTATCGTTTTTAGCAATTTTCTCTTCAAATAGAGTTACCCAGGCGGAAATATTATATATAATTTATATATAGTGTGAAGTATTATATATAAACTATATATAATATTTCCGCCTGGGTAGAAAGTACCGATTTTCAAGAATTTTATTTTATTTATGCTAATTTGAATTAATTATTACGTCACTCTGATTGAAAAGTGGACGAAAAGTTAAAAATTTCAGAAAAAAACCGCATCTATCTAGTATTAATGTAGAAAAAGATAGCTGAAAACAATAGTAATTTGCTTAAAAAAAATTTTTGTTAAATTGGCTTAAATATTAACTCACTTCAAGTGAAAAGTGAACAAAAAGTTAAAAATTACAGAAAAAACTGCAATTTCTAGCATTATTTAAAGAGAATATTATTAACAATAATAACTAATTGTTTGAAAAATTATGTTTTCCAACAAAAATTACTTATTACCGCACTCTAATTGAACATTGGATAAAAACAGCGGAATATTTTTGAAAAAACGGCGACTTTCTATATCTATTCTAAGATAAAATTTGCTAAAAACAATGATAATTTGTTTGAACAATTCATTTAATTATCTAATTATAAGAAAAAAGTAGTATTATATATATTGGTAACAATTTTCATATAAAAAACCGTGAAAAAATCATAATAAGCGCTAAAAACTCACAAACCCATTTTTTTAACTCATGGGGTTTTTTTGGGACCATATTAAACAGACTTAAGGGGGCTATATTCAAAAAGTCACATTTGATTCGTATTTTATGGCTAATTTTCCAGGGAAATGTTAAGTTTCAAATTGATTCAGCTAATATTGACGATTCTGAATAAAATTTCAAAACCGTATTTTTTTCTTATGGGAAATACGTGTTCATGGACCTTCCGGAACTTCTCAATATCATTTCAAAAGAAGGATTTATGTTTGTGTGGATTCGAAGAAATTTCCGTGCGATATGCATTTACAGTCTGAAAAACAAATGTCAAAAAATTATCTTTTTTAGAATTTTACTGTGTAAATAGAGTCCCGGATTTTCCGGCTTCTCAAAAATACCAACTTTGATTTTTGGGCACCAACCCTTTACGTTGAAAAACAACCCTTTGATACGGCGTAGATGAGACTTCGTCAAAAAATGATCTCTTTGAGCATTTTAGTGTCAATAGAGTCTCTGATTTTTGGGCTCCTCAGAAATACCAAAACTATTTCCAAAATATATTCTATAAACTATAACCAAAATTATTTTAAACTATAGGGTATATAGAGTCTCTGATTTTTGGGCTCCTTGAAAATTTAAATTCTAATTTATATAATTTATTGTGATCGACGTTTGATTTTTTGGATACAGGTGGTTTTTGGAAAAAATCAGCCACTCGAGAGCCCAAGAAAAAAAAAGAAAAGTTTCTGAAAATTTTGTTTCGTGCAATTTTGTTTGCGTTTATACATAGGGGGCAGTTTTATTTTCAGTAGGGGTGTTTTTGGAAATTGCTCGTGGCGCCTTCAAGAGCTCAAAAAAGCCAAAAGTTCTGTCCAAATTTGAATTTTCAAAAAAAGTAGTAGAGCCCAAAACTCAGCAATAGAGTCCAAAAAGCTCAAAACAAACAAAATATGAATGAGGTATTTCAAAAGATTCAAGTCCTTCATTTCCAAATTTAAATACTTACAAATAAAATCAGTCTTCGAGTTTGGTTTAAATTGTAATATTTTTGACGATTTTGTTCCGTAACAGTACAATTTTCTGAAGTTTGTTTTCGGAAAAAAAATTATGTTAATGAAGCGGCTTGTGTAATTAAAACAATCAATATCAATAATAATCAATAGCGTGAGGTGAAATTGTCGAAATAATTCTTGTGTTTCTCTCAATATGTAGCCTTCCTCTTGTTTCAATAAGGCTGACAATTTTGCACATTCATATTCTATTACCAAACACAGAAAACTTTTGACAGACTTGAAAAAATTGTTGACTCAGCAAACCAGAAACTGTGAAATATTTTCCTCGGTGGAATGTTTTTAATTTCTGATATCAAAGAGAGAAAATAATGAGACGTAAAATGGAAGAATAGCAAAATATTTCAAATAATTTGAACTGATTATTGAAGAAGAGAAGCTTTTTGCGAATTTTTACAATTTTTTTTGCAATTTTTTTTTTTTTAATTAATTATTATAACAGAACGTTGAAAAATATATCAATAGATTTTCAAAATATTTGAAAAAGATTCTGGAGGATTTTAAGGCAATTTTTAAAATTTTTATATATTTTAACAAGAATTTAAATCGTTTTTGAAGATATTTTGAAATCTTGAAAGTTTCAAAGACATTCACAAACAATTTGAAATTTGCGAGAATTTTAAAGAATGTAAGAAAAAATGCAGATTTTGGGAGAT
The DNA here is from genome assembly GCA_932195095.1 of Andricus curvator. Lineage (NCBI taxonomy): Eukaryota > Metazoa > Arthropoda > Insecta > Hymenoptera > Cynipidae > Andricus > Andricus curvator. The sequence continues at coordinate 41,379 of CAKNYM010050867.1, forward strand.
AGCGAAAAAATAAGTGTTTTAAGAATTTTTAATTGTTTGAAGAAAATCAAAGCAAAAAAGTTCTTAAGATTTCTGTAGAAATTTTAGATGATTTTCTATTTTAAAAAATAAATTTTAGGAGGAAATTGAATAATATTTCAAAACATTTCAAATGGTTTTCGAAAGAAGAAGCTTTTTATGAACTATATAAGAAGTTTCAAGCGAATACAAAAATGTTTTCAAGATTTTAGGAAAATGTTAAAGATCTTCTTCTTCAGGGCAATTTTTAAATTTTGCAGAACAACAACAAAATTGGGGAAAATTCTTATTATATGAAAAGTGTAAAATTAAATGCAGATTTTTTGAGAACGCGAGAAAATAAGGTTTTTTAAAATTTCGAGTAATGGGATATTTTCTGAGATATTTTTCAAAGGTCAGTTTAAGATTTAAAAAATATGATAAGCGTTCCAACTGTGTCTGAACTTGTGCATTTGTTATAAAGAGAACTTTCACAATTTCTTGTAAAAGTAAAAATGGTAAAATCGGCCTATAAGGAAGTTTACAGAATTTATTCAGGTGCGATTTGAAGAAAATAACTTTCAAATCCATTTAAAACTGTGACCAGTTTTTTTTTGTCCGATTAGTCAAAAATCAGTTTGGTCCCACTGTGCGTCCATAAATTATTGAATATTTCCGAAAATTTTGGAGATCTGTGCATACTCTCAATATTCCAGAGGACTCGAGAAAACCTCAGTTTCTCCATCATCTTTCAAAATATAAATTAGAAAACTTTCATTAATTAAAAATGAAAATTAACTGATTCAATCGGAGAAATGTGAGCAACTAAAGCTTAGTGAAAAATTACTCATTCAATTATTTTAAATATTTAATAATAACATTGTGGAAAACTACTAATGGCTCATTAATTATTATTGAAACAATGAGTAGGAAATATTGTGAATATTATAAATACGTCAAATAAATGTTACGCCTACGTCACCTTCGGAAACCGTACTTGTTTACAAGTTATTTCTTCAGACTGAAGAAATTAGGCTTATTTATACACCCAATCTATACCTTACCTTGTTGACAAAAAACTGTTTTGATTCCGAATCACCCAAAGTAAAAATTAGAGCATTTGATATTTGTCGATTCGAAATTTAAAATAATAATAATAGTGACCCCATCGCCCAAGAGCTCCGGCTCTCGCAATCAGCCCCGTTGCATTGGGCTAACTCCCCAATGCAACGAATTTTGCGATACGTCACCAGTATCGCGCAGTGTCACCTACAATGGGCCTCCCTCAGATGTAGGCCATGGTTCAGTTGGGAGTGGCAATAGGACCGAACCGAGGCCACGACCAGGAAATGGCCCCGGACATACGCGAGAACATCGTTTCAAATGGTAGGAACAACTCAGGAGGAACAGGACATCCTTGCCTGTTGGCAAAGAAGCTCACCGGCGCGAAGAGGATTCATGCAGAGGTTACATGACCGTTGGGTCAATATGCACCCGGAATATGCTGATGAAACGCCTCAGCATTTGAGCGATCAGGTATCCTTTTTGCGCAAAAACATATATGAACCTCTTTACCGAGAAGAGCAACATCCTACTGCGAACATACCACCCATTCCAGCAAAACCACCTTTGCAGATAGCCGATAATGCCAACATGAGAAGTAGGATAACAAAAATCCACCAAAAAATCTTTCTCATGATAGACAAATTAGCTGGAGCTAATACTGCTCTCCCCGATTTGCTGTCCGAAGATGTTAATCTCTGGAATCTGAAGTGTGTAGTTTACAAGAAGGCGATTTCCCTGCTTAGCGACAATAGAAGTAACGATACTTCAATTACGCCGGAGTAAGACTCGCGAGCGTATTGCACAGCTTCTGTTTAAAATTAAAACGGCGAGACGGCATGCATCAAATGTTCAGTGCGTGATTAGCTGCATAGCATCAAATCGCTTTCAACAGCGAAAGAGCGCCTTGAACGGCAAGTAAAGTGGATTCAGGAAAATTCCACCTTTTCTACTCATCCTTCCCGTCTGTTCAATAAAACGTCACCTACCGTTAAAAATCCGCCTAGTCGAGAAGAAATTCAAGTCTTCTGGGAACAAGTATATGGAGATACTTAGCAGCTAAATGAAGACGCTTCAGATATATCACTCTTTCGTAACTTTTGCCAAAGGCAAAGGTTGCAAAGTCCACAGGAAGAGTGTCCACTAATTACTGCTGAAGAAGTACAGAAAGTTATCACTAGAACTAAGAACATTTCAGCGTCAGGGCCAGATAAAATGAAAAACTTTTGGTGGAAGGAGTTTACTTCTACGCACTAACATCTACCTCGTATATTTACTATTTTCTTAAACGGAGAAAGACCCATCCCGCAGTGGTTGGTGGAAGGACGCACGGTACTGATCCCTAAGACCGGAGATTTGTCATGTCTAAAGAACTACAGGCCCGTAGCTTGTTCAAACACCAGCTACAAACTATTCACTCGCATCCTCAAAGAGAGGATATTTACATCTATCAAGCCGGTATGGAGTGCAATAGTTGAACAACGTGGATGACAGAGAGGGCTGGCAGGTTGCAGGGAAAACCTGTTAATAGATATGTGTATTACCTAGGCCTCGATCAGGTATCGACGCAATCTATCCATGGCTTGGATTGATTACCGTGAGGCATTCGATAACACGAACCATGAGCTACTTATCAAGCTCCTTGAGTGCCTGGAGATGCATCCAAACATAGTTAGATGCATAAAAGAGCTTATGCTCTTGTGGCGGACAAGATTTTTCATAACATCTGACAAGAGACAAGTGACTACAAGCTATAGCACATATAAGAGGGGGTCTTCCGAAGAGATTTTCTAAGCCCGAAAATTTTCTGCATATCCCTCTCTTGCCTCTATCTATTGTGCTCCAAGGCAAAAACTCTGGATACCTATGCGGCCCGCCGAACAGAATAAAAAATATAAGTTCAACCACCTTTTATACAAGGATTACCTTAGACTCTTTCTTCTTCAAAAGAGGAGCTTAAAATCCTTGTGACGGCGCGAAATAGGTCCCCTTGAGCGATTGGATGAGCTTTGAACTGGACAAGTGTGCCTGCGTCCACCTACACCAAGGAAGACTAGAAACTACATCATCGCGTGACGACCAGGATGTTCAACTCATAAGCGGAAATACCATTCAACATCCTCGTGATGTGGAAACATATCCGAATTGTCTGGGAAGAATAAGATCCAGACGATCAATATGCTGGCCATTCTTATATTGCTCTAGACGTCTAGTGCAGTAAAATGAAACGTCGATGAGTTGAAGAAACTTGACCGAAACACACGCAAGATGATGAGAATCCATCGATGTCATCATCCTAAATCTTCCGGACCTCAAACATACCTCCCTCGGGATAAGGGGGTAGAGGCTTGCTAAGCTTGGAGTGTCTCAATCGAAAAACGGTTCTGGATACAGCCTGCTCAATTCTAAATAGCACAGATTATCTTATTCGACTCGTACATCAATATGAAGTCGTCAATGCTGCGGCGATTCTATACCGTGCTGCAGATGGGGCTGCAGAGAGGCTTGGCCTCTCATTTGATTTCAGCGACACTACACATGGCCTAGCATCACTAACACCTTCGGTGCTTAAAAATCGTGTTCAGGAGGCAGAAAAAGTTTCGTTTCCACTAAAAGAATATGCTGACAAGCCCCTTCATGGTAAATTCTACGGCATTATACGTAGAAAAAATCGGAGATTGACGGATTTCTTTTTACCTGTCAAGACGGCGATATAGACACCTTAGTTTACCGCGCGCGCATAATAAAAGTACCTATAGACAATACCAACTGCCATGCATGCAAGCAAGAGCCAGAAAGACTTGGGCATATTCTCAGTGGATGCTCATAGTATCCATGCTACGGGTACATACAGAGACACAATGCGTTCTAAAAGTGTTAAATTACCATCTTGGATACTTCTATGGTGTTGATCTAATGCCGCTCATGCCATACGCTCAGGGGTAACTCGAGTCTGTTGTGGAAAATGATCAGTGTAAGATCTAATCGAATTTCTCATTGTCCACCACTCAACGTATGCGTACTTCAAAGCCTGATACTGTCCTCCAAGATCTGAAGACAAAGATCATTTACGTGAGTGAATTCTCGGTACCAGACGATGGTAATATCACGGTATGAGGTATGAAGGCTTCACTTCTTAGCCAACACAACAAGATCCCGGCTTGCCAGCGTCAGGCTCAGTCCATCGCAAGCCGGATGCAAAAGGCTGTTCTTCTGGGATCACTTCAATTGGTCCGTCAACACTGTTCCTCATAACATTCTACAAAGATTGGTCGCTCTGAAAAAGTATCCAGAGGTGTAACATTCATCTCCAACTGTGCCGTCTGCCGCGTAAGTTCATCCGCGGCTAGAGACCGGTCTCTAAGGAACAGTGTTGTACGAAGTCTCTTGCGTAAATTTCCCGCTCTTGCTTACTCTTGCGATAGAAGGAGCAGGAGTGGATGACGTGCACGTTCCAGTTGCTTCGGGATTGGTTGCTTTGAGGAACCATGATGTAGCTTTTGGAGCCTACATATATATGTATTCTCTATAAAAATCGAATGATATTGTACAGCTGACAATTTGCAGGAAATAAATATTTTAATGCTCTCTCATTTGAAGATTTTATGAAAAAAATTAAATTCAAATACACTAAACTGGCGATTCTGGACCGTCCGCTCTTCGGAAGGCTTTGCGCTTGGCTGCTTCTGTCCAGTGACCCCAACTTTGGCATGTAGGCGTACTGCGCTTGCGCTTTAACACGTAAGAGGAACACGACGCGACAACCCGTTACCTTGGCAACAATGATTCACGTCGCGTTCCTCTGATGCATAGCTAGCGCAAGCACAGTACCGCTACATGCCAACGTTGGGTTCACTCACGGAGTAATAATAAGGAGCTCGATCATACTGTACAAAGCCCCTCGAAATTTGAATGTGGTATCTGCACCCTGATTGAAGTAGCGGCACATGCGCACTACGATATACTATCTCTTTTTTCAAGGGAGAAAAAGAGATAGTAAAGGGCAGCGCGCATGTGCCAATACTTTCGACGCCTGAGGGAAGGCTATAAAGGCGCAGTTTGCACCGTCCAAACGCATATTGGGCATAATTTCTGAAGTGTACCCACCTGGAAAATAAAAATTGTCCGATCGGGCTAAAAATTGGTCCAATTGTAGTCCTATTAGATAGTACTCCTCACACGAAAAATTAATTCATTTTGATAATTATTTATCAAAGTAGAGGGGGTACAATTTTTGTTGTTTTAAGCAAAGCCTTACTTTCAAACGTTTGTAACTTTTGTCATATTTCCTTAAACAAAATTTCACTTTGAATATTTTCGATAGATTTCTTCCCAAAATTCCTGGTGCTGATAACGATTTTCCAAAAATGTCAAAATTTGACCCGAATTTTTGAAAATCAAAAATAGATTTGACTTTTTTTGAAATTTGGGTACTTTTTTTTCTTAAAAAAAGTTTTAAAAGAAAACTGACATTTTTTCTTATAAGACTCCCAATTTTCAGAGTGGGAAATTAAATCCTCTCAAGTAATATTACATGCTACTAGAATAACTGCTCTCTGCATTTGCGTGCATCATGAGAACGTCAAGTTGATGTTGAATGAAATAAATATTTAACATTTAAAAGAGGATACTGACATGGTGCTCACAAATTATCACGACTGCCTGGATGCTATTGTATGTCCTAACTCTTCAATTTCCTGTCATTTAGGAGAGTGTGAAAACTGTCCAGGTACTCCAAACTTGAAAGATAACATCACAAAAGCTTTTGATGAACATTGTATTAATAAAGTGAGATTTGAAATTTTGTTACAGACCGACAGATGTACTCTAAAGACTCTGGTTATGGATACTGATGAATTCCTAGATGATTTCAGTGAAAGGCTGTTGAAATTAAAAACTCATCACTTTATTACAAAGGAGCAATCATCTTTTTTCAAAAACCTGAAGGAAAATGTATTGCCTAGGGAGTTTTTGATTTGCTTCGATTTCGCTGAGAATTACGCCTCCATAATTCAGAATGCAGCGCAATCATTCCACTGGAAGTAATATTATATGGTAATCTTATGTATTTTTCTGTTCGATTTTTTGGCGATAGTTTCAACAGTTTTTTTCTTTGCAGTCCTTTTTTGTGGTTTCTGTTTTTTGCCATTCGAGAAGATGGCGTATTTCTCAGAGGACGAAAACTTTTTGAGTTGAAGTTTTCCATCTTGAGTGGGAATGAAAGAGTGGTACTGTAATGTACCTGGTATCGTGACAGCTTTGTCAAATCTGTCTCTTAGTAACTCGGTGGCTAAGGCATGATTTTCTTTGCTGCCGGAAAAAATTTCAGTTTCATTACAGTTACTCTTTGCCCACTGAAACAAAGCATGGGGAGTGAGTATGTGATGTTTCGGAGAACATTGTAAGCTTGAACGTGCTGCTTGTCTCTTTATATTCGCTCCTATACCATCACATGCACCCTTACCATGAGATGTACCATGGAAGTGCCATTCAGCTTGGATACCAAAATCTTCTTCATGGGCTTGGAGATTAACAAAGCTACTCTTATTTTTAAAATGTTACCCTGCACCATCAGTGAAATAGTAGATTTTCTTTGGCCTGAAATGAGTTTTCAGGTAATCTACTATTATCTTTTGATACTCGTGAACAGCCACCATGTCAGGAGCTAAGTTATCAGATATGATTGCGATACTTACGTGCTTGAGCTCTCAATCTTTTTTATAATAAATCACCACAGTGAATATTGTAGCTTGGTCGTTATTCCAGTGGAATGATTGCGCTGCATTCTGAATTATGAAGGCGTAATTCTCAGCGAAATCGAAACAAATAAAAAACTCCCCAGGCAATAAATTTTCCTTCAGATCTTTGAAAAAAGATGATTGCTCCTTTGAAATAAAGCGATGAGTTTTTAATTTCAACAGCCTTTCACAGAAATCATCTAGGAATTCATCAGTATCCATTACCAGAGTTTTCAGACTACATCGGTCGGTCTGTAACCAAATTTCAAATCTCACTTCATTGATACAATGTTCATCAAAAGCTTTTGTGGTGTTATCTTTCAAGTTCGCAGTACCTGGACAGTTTTCACACTCTCCTAAATGGCAGGAGCTTGAAGAGTTAGGACATACAATAGCATCCAGACAGTCGTGATATTTTGTGAGCACCATGTCAGTATCCTCTGTTAAATGTTGAATATTTATTTCATTCAACATCAACTTGACATTCTCATGATGCACGCAAACGCATACATTATGAGAGCCACTGCTTCCTGCTAGAACACAATGACGAGGTCTGAGTTTTGTGAATTTGGAAATACTGATCTTCAGGCCTACGTGTTCTGACGTGAATTTAGCATATAACTCGTTGAGATTACACAGTAGTAACCTTTTCTGAACATGTGACCGAGTTCCATCATCATTCTTGATCGACACAAAGTCTTCCATCCATGGCATCATTCGACTTATGTCATCGCGTTCATAAAAGGTTTTCACTAGAGTTTCAGTTTCAGGAGTCAATGCTCTTCCTCTTTTTGGATTCGCAAGCGTAAGAATTCCATGCTCTGAAACTAATTTTTTGACAGTTCTTGCTTTTCGCTCTGATGTATTGAACACCTGCATCAGTTTTCTTCGTCCCCAAGATTTTGGCGCAAGCGAAAGAAGTTGAAATTGTTCTTGAAGATTTTTAGACGCATTGAATTTTTCGATGATTTGACCAAGTACTTCAACACCAGCTTTATGATATTTGTTTTCACACTGCAGCTTGGTGTCCAAGACATCTAAGTCTTCTTCGCTGTCACATAGCTGATCTTCATCATCGTCAGAAATCATTTCATGATCCTCAGTATCTACCTTATCTCTACAAGAAGGCTCTACAACATCTCCAGAGTTCAAGGATGATGTTCCCGCTGAGTTGATGAGTTGGTATCTACATGAACTGCAAATTCGAGCTCCTTCTGGTAGTGTAGGCAATTTCAAACGCAAGTCCTGGGAAACACAACGGAGTTTAAGCTTAGTTGATTTATGCCTCACTTTTTGAAAAGGATTAATACATCTACTCTTCCAAATTTTAATCACTTTTTCAGAGGGCATCGTGGAAAAAGTATTTTTTTCAAATTGAAAAAGAGATTTTTAGATAAGAATTACCAAAGTCACGATACTTCCAAAAATACAATTATGAGAATAATAGATAAAGGAAAATAAGAATGAGAAAATGAAGAACAAAATAAATTTACGTACAAACCTGCCTCGATAAACTCGATTTCAGATCAAATCTGCGAGTAAAATACGAACATTAAATTCCAGTTTCTTATACTGTTAAAAATTATCTTCTCTTGTGAGAATCACAACCATCTAGTGGCAGACAGCCATCTAGTGGCAGAAGTAGGAAGTGAAAAATGCGCGGGTAAATTCAAAAGATATATATTCTCACTTCTAATTTTTAAAGCATATTCCCAATTAATTTTACACTGACCGTAATGCAGGCCTTGTTAATTCACCCTGAAAATGCAGAGAGCAGTTATTCTAGTAGCATATAATATTACTTAACATGAAAAACTGGCACTAAAGCGTTAAACAAAGATCCGCGGCGTGAGCGCACTAGGGGAAATCGCGCGCCACCCGCCCTATCACGGCATCTTGTTTACGTATCGTTCTATTACTCAAAGACGAATTAATTTGCCACTCTGAAAATTCGGGGTCTTATAGGAAAAAATCTCAGCTTTCTTTTAAAAATATTTTGAAGAAAAAAAAAGTGCCCGTATTTGAAAAAAAGTCAAATTTATTTTTGATTTTCAAAAATTCGGGTCAAATTTTGACTGTTTTCAAAAATCGTTATCACCACCAGAAAGTTTGTGAAAAAATCTATCGAAAATATTTTAGGTAAAATTTTGTTTAAGGCAATGGGACAAAAGTTACAAACGTTTGAAACTAAGGCTTTGCTTGAAAAACCCAAAAATTGTACCCCCTCCACTTTGATAAATAATTATCAAAATTAATTAATTTTTGGTGTAAGGAGTACTATCTAATAGGACTACAATTGGGCCAATTTTTAGCCCGATCGGACAACTCTTTCATTTTCGAGGTGGGTACACTTCAGAAACTATGCCCCAAATTTATCTTTATAATATGAATATTCAGCTATTATATTGAATATTCATCCTTTTGGTAGAAAGTTAAACTACTTTTTTGGAAATTCGTTTTATCAGTTGGTTATTCCTTTTTTTGGTGGAATGTTCAACCAGTTTGTCGAAAAATCTTTTTTTTGTTTGTATTCAAAATCAATTTGTTTAAAGGCAAATTCAACTATTCTATGTTTCGTTAAAAATTGATAGCTTTTAGTTTAGACTTGTGCTCTTTTATACAGAATTATATCTTTTTTGAAAACTCATATTTCTGGGTTGAAAATTCAACTATCTTGTGGAAAATTTAAATATATGGTAAAAACTGTGTCTCTTCTTCTCGGAAGTTTGACAGTTTGGTTGCAAGTGCAACTATTTGGCTGATAATTAATTTCGTTTTGAAAATTGTATTATCCATTTGAAAGTTCATCTTTGTATGTCGAAAATTCAACTACATGGTTACTAATTCAAATATTCGGCTAAAAATTACATTATTTTGTCCAATATTCAACGATTTTGTTCAAAAGTAATCTTTTTTTGTACAAGTTTTATTTCATTATTTCTTGAATCATGATTATCAGACGTGAAGGTTTCTTCAAAGCTATAATAACTTGATCACTTAAATTTATCACAGAATCTGTATAAATATGTAACAGTTACGCCATTTCTCCATGAGATTTCCATTTCTTAGTCACTGACGATTTACTTTAATTTTTTTATTGCCTTGTTATTGAGTGGATATGAACGACCTCAAATTAATATCAAGCAATTATATCTGCGCCAACTATGTTTTATTTGATTAGCTGCTTTTCTGAAAAATAATTTTTCTTACAATCTTTATTATTTAATATTTTGAACCACGCAGATATGGCATTGTCAAAAAATAATCTTTTTTAGAATTTTACAATGTGGCTAGAGTCTCTGATTTTGGGGCTCCTCGAAGATACACACTCTAATTTTTGGGCTCCAACCCTTAAAGTTGAAAATCAACCCCTTGGAACCACGCAGATATGACTTTGTTAAAAAATAATGTTTTTAAGATTTTTGCAACGTGGCTAGAGCTTCTGAGTTTTGGGCGTGTCTATTTTCAAGGAGCCCAAAAATCAGAGACTCTAGCCACGATAAGGGTTAACGATAAGGGTTGGAGCCCAAGAATCAGAGTGGGTATTTTGGAGAAGCCAAAAAATCAGAGACTCCAGCCACATTGTAAAATTCTCAAAAAGATATTTTTTTGACAATGTCATATCTGCGTGGTACAAAGGGGTTGATTTTTATTGTTAAGGGTTGGAGCGCGAAAATCAGCATGGGTATTTTCGAGGAGCCCAAGAATCAAAGTCTCTATCCACACTGTAAAATTCTGAAAAAGATGATTTTTTGACAAAATCATATCTGCGTGGTACTGAGGGGTTGATTTTTAACTTTGAGGGTTGGAGCCCGAAAATTTGAGTAGGTATTTTCAAGAAGAAGAAAAATCAGAGACTCTATCAATTAATAACAATGTGAGAAATCGTTGAACTATTTTTGCAATTCTGAGTAGTTTAATTTTGAACCAAAAAATATATTCCTAAAGTTTAGACAACATTTTTTCAAAAAAATAAGTTCTCTTCAAATGTTCCAAATTTTATTTTTTTGAAATTCCAGAAATCTTTTCAAACTTTTTCACAACTTTTAAATAATATATTCAATTATTCGAATTTTTACCAAAATGTCTTTTTTAAATTCTGCAAAACTGAAAAAATTGCCTTCAAATCTTCCAGATTATTTTTTGCTGAATTTATGAATGGTTTCAAATGTTTCAAAATATTTCCACATGTTCTCTTAAAATTAGTTTGTCCAAATGAGAAATCATTTCTAATTTTTCCGGGAAACTTAAAAAAAAATTGGTTATCTCGGATCCTTTCAAACTTCTTACAAAGCTTAACAATCTTCAAAACTCTACATTATGATTCAAATTTACAAAAATATTTCCAAATTTTTTATTATTTCTAAATTATTTCTCTAAAGAAAAGTCCACGTTTGATAATCGTGATTCAAGAAAGGATGGAATAAATTATCTTAATTTTGTTCGCATCCTCTCGCATTCGACTCAAAATCTTTTGAATTCTTGGTATAATTATCCTATCTTTTTATTATTATAAAGATTACGTTTTTATTACAATAAGCATTGTCTATGTATAGTATAAAAACAGATTTCAATGCTATACTTACAATAAATATTACTTTCAATCCTATTTGTTTTCTTTATATAATGCCACCCAAATTTATACCGAATTATAAAGCAATTAACCTATGTTTTTTTTTCACAAAAAAGTCAAACAGTATCCATAAAAAGAGATTGATATAAAAAATGTTAAAAGCAAAAAATTTCGTATGCAAAAGAAGTAAGATGTTTTTCTCCAACATTTCAGCTTCTAAAGCTCACATAGTTTAAAATAATTGTCGACATCAGTTTCAACGAATTAAGTAACTAAACTTTTGTCCTTCACACTGACTCATGAAAAATAAATATCTCAAATGAACAGACTTGATATCATATTATCATATTATTTCCGATCATCATACAAAATTTTTTTTCGATTGACATTAATTACAATAAGTGCACAAATAATAATTTTGAAGATGTAGTAGCACTTTTCTATTTTATAATTATCACTTTTCTGTATATAAAGATGATCTTTTAATATAAAACATTTACGATATTTTTAAAGTAAATATAATATTTAGATCTGCTTCTGGAGACTTAAAATATGAAAATTATAATTTCACTGTTATTATTATTTGAAGTTACATTTATGAATAAATTGTATCGCCTATTAGATTCTTATGGCTTACGTTTAGAAGTACTCAAAAACAGTTTTTCTGGAATATGATATCCAAAAATTGCCGACTGAAGACGCAAAAAAATGGTGTTAAAAATTCCTTTCGTCAATTACATTGAAGATGGTTTTTTCAAGGAAAACTACTTCTTTCGAACATATTTTATGCAATGTATGCTCTTTCATGTAAAAACTGATTCTTCCTGAAACTTAAAAGATAATATAGATTGTGACATCATTTTTAACGAATTTAATCGATAATTGTTTTCCTTTGAAAATGAATTATGAAAAATATTTCAGAAGGGCCAGCCTAATGCCCTGAATCTTGTCAAGAATTCTAAACATTATCTCTTTGACTTACTCGAACTCATTCTTTAAAATAAAAAATCTTAGCAAATTTTTACAGAAATCTAAATTTTTTTTTTCTATTTTCTTTAAATCTTTCAAAATTCTTAAAAATATTTTATCACAATCTTTTAAAATCTGGATTTTGTTTTACATTCTTCAAAATCTCTTTCAATTTTAAATAAATTATCAATCTTTGATTATTAAAAATTAAAAAATTGCCTTAAAATCTTTCAGATTCTCTTTTAACAATTTTTTCGGGTACGTAAAAAGTTTCCTGTGTTTGAGAAAAGATCATGATTGTGCTTTATTGAAACAAGAGGAAGGCTACATATTGCAAGAAAAATAAGATTTATTTGGACAATTTATCTATTTTACCATGCTTTATTGACGTTGAAAGTAATCTCTCCTCCAAGAGCACGCAACCAAAACGCGTTGAGTCCTTCATTTCATACTTAGATAAATTTTTTGTAATTAAACAAACCGCTTCTTTAAAATAATTTTTTTCATCTAGCCAAAATCAAATTTTAGGAAATTGTATTGTTACAATTTGAAATCATTAAAAATAGTACAATTCAAGCTTTTATCTTCATATTCTTCCAAATCCTTTTAAAATCATTCTAAATTCTTGAAATCTGTTGAAAAAACCTAAGATATTCCAAATCAATGAAATCTTTCGAAATCATTTGGAAATTTCTTGAAATTTTTTAAATAACCTGCAACATTTGAAGGCCTCTTGTCTCAAAACCAAAAAATTTACTGCACTTATAATTTAGAAATTGATATATTTTTTATTCTCCTCATTCTTCATCTTTCATCTTTCATCGTTCATCGTTTATCTTTCATCTTTTATCTTTCATCTCTCATCGTTTATCTTTCATCTCTCATCTCTCATCTCTCGTCTCTCGTCTATCTCTCGTCCCTCGTCCCTCGTCCCTCGTCCCTCGTCCCCCGTCCATCGTCCCTCGTCCCTCATCTATCATCCCCCATCCCTCATCCCTCATCTCTCATGTCTGATCGTTCATCTTTTATCCCTCATCTTTCATCTTTTATCCCTCATCGCTCATCCCTCATCCCTCATCTCTCATCTCTCATCTCTCATCTCTCATCTCTCATCTCTCATCTCTCATCTCTCATCTCTCATCTCTCATCTCTCATCCCTCATCCCTCATCCCTCATCCCTCATCCCTCATCCCTCATCCCTCATCCCTCATCCCTCATCCCTCATTCCTCATCCCTCATCCCTCATCCCTCATCCCTCATCCCTCATCCCTCATCCCTCATCCCTCATCACTCATCCCTCATCCCTCATCCCTCATCCCTCATCCCTCATCTCTCATCCCTCATCCCTCATCTCTCATCTCTCATCTCTCATCTCTCATCTCTCATCTCTCATCTCTCATCTCTCATCTCTCATCTCTCATCTCTCATCTCTCATCTCTCATCTCTCATCTCTCAT
>CAKNYM010050867.1:60173-78639 GCA_932195095.1 Andricus curvator
CATCTCTCATCTCTCATCTCTCATCTCTCATCTCTCATCTCTCATCTCTCATCTCTCATCTCTCATCTCTCATCTCTCATCTCTCATCTCTCATCTCTCATCTCTCATCTCTCATCTCTCATCTCTCATCCCTCATACCCTCATACCTACAAAATTTTCAGGTCAGTTTTTTGATAGTTTACACCATTCTTTTAGTGTCTCTGAAATTATACATTCGTTATTAAAAAATGTTGAAAGCAAAATATAGAACAGTATAAGAAGTTCGTTCAGAAATCTTAGGAAGGAATAGTTTCGCTTTCGGACTTTTTAATGCAGTAAACATGTTTTTCGAAAAAAAACTAAGATGTTTGATTTTCAGAAATACGGTCGCCCTTTTCTTCATTGTTGATTTTTGGAGTTTTTCTTCGCGGATCTGGAAACAGCGAGAAATCCCTTATCCGAATTGAAAATAAATTTAACAATTTCAATTAGAGTTTGCCGGTCATATTTCAGAATCTAAATGAGTAAAATTTCACTAACTAAAAATGGAATTCTACTAATTCAGTAAGAAAAATGTGAGCATCTGAAGAATGTTGAAAAATGACTTATTCAATTATTTAAAATATTTAATAATTCGATAGTGGAAAACCACTAATTGCTAATGAATTATCATTGAAACAATGAGTAGTAAATATTGTGGAACTTATAAATTGCCTACGTCACCTCCAGAAACTGTTTGTGTTTACAAGTTATTCCTTCAGATGAGAAAAATTAGACTTATTCGCACACCTGGTCTATTTTAGTTCACTTGATTGACACAAAACTGCTCTGATTTCGGATGACCTAATGTAAAAATTTAATTATCTGATATTTTCCGATTTAAAATTTAAAATAATAATATATAATTATTCTATTAGTATTCGAGAGCAACATATAATTGAAATACGATTTATTTTACTAAGGTTTAAAATCTAAGAACGTGAAATTTATAACTATTCTATTTGTAGGAATGGGAAATTTTTAATTGTTTCTCATTTGCAGATTTTATATGGTATTAGAATTTTAAGTAAAGTGTAGCAAATCTAGAATAAGATACTAAGATTACGAACGCAGGCAACATGAATAATCCTGTTTTTGGGGTTATAAACTACTTTAATGAAAGAAGAACATACTTTTCAACAATTTAGGAACAATTTTATCAATACTGGTTCATTTTTCGAATTTTAAAACCACCAAATACAAAAACATCTATTTTTACACGTTCCAAATTGATACATGACAAATAGGAGAAAATTATAATTTATATAATAATTTCAAACGAAATAGTTAAAAATTGTGAAACCCGATTAGAAAGGAGCCTCGTTGGCTCAGACGATAGCGCGTCAGGCTTTCTTGCAGGAGGACTGGGGTTCGATCGCTGAGCCGGTACAGATGACAATTTTTCTATTTACTCCAACTGGAGCTTTGGTGGTTTGGAACCCACCTTAAACTGTAGGTCCTCCTCAATCTGTAGGTAAAGAGACAAGCGTATCTAAGAAAGTTGAACATTACAGGCCTTAGCGATTACAGAAGAATTACACTAGAAAATGATTTTAGGGACAAGAACAGAAAAGTAGGAATACAAGTTGAAGAAAGCAAGGATAATATCGAATATTACTTGTCCAATCATGAAATGACAAGTAAAAGATGTATAGCTCTTTTTCAGGCGAACAATTTTTGTCTCTTTTGTAACGCTACTTTTTCCCCAATCAATAATTGAAATAGGTAGTCTCTTCAAAGAGCGCACTACGGACCCTAATCGGAAAAATGACTTTTCAAATAAACTAGTTGAACGATAAAAATAATAGATTTTTGGGCGCCAGTCCTTGCTTGTGACAAAGGTGAACCAATTCAACCCTAGTGAGTAAGAAAAGATAAAGGTACAAGTAATCAAAACTCCAAACGGAAACGGGAAACTCACTGAACGTTAGACGTTTCAGGGTAAACGATAAAAGAGAATCCCATCAACTCCAGTCAAAAGGTACACCTTAATAAAAGAAAAAAAATGGCGATAAAAGATGATAAGCGGTAACCATAGATTAAAAGATACTAAAACAGACGAAAGTTAAACTAGCATTTAAGAGGCAGCATTAGGGTCAACAAAACTACTAGCTCAGCCTAAACATAATTTGGTAGGGGGAGGGGGGGGGGTACGCAATTACAAAGCTCACATTTTAAATGAAACCAGAGATAACAATTTTATCCAGAACGTCGGGAAACTTAACAAAAATATATAACAGAGTAGGTGAAAGAAAACAATAGACAAGTTCCTAATTATTATAAATATAGGCAGAGGAGCCTTGATAACAAATAGAAAGTTTGCGGGTTTCAAACAAAAAAAAAAGAAGAATTACGAATAATTGGGTTTCTAAATAAGCATAAAAGGGGTTTCTAAATAAGCATAAAAGGGGTTTCTAAGTGATAGACGAAAAAGGGGTATGTGTTGAAATAACTACAAAAAAGGGGAGATTTCGGAACTTCAAACGCAAAAATGGTTTCTGAAAACACATGAAAAGGATTTCTTAGAATAGAAATAATTGGGTTTCGGAATCAAAGAAAAGTTCCAATAGTTAAATACAAAAGAGTTAAGATAAATATATTGGGAGGGCGGTAAGGGGAAGGTAGTATAAAATATCACAAAAAGAGTTACGATAAATATATCATGGGGGCGCTAAGGGACAGCATTATTAGATATATTACAAAAAGGTTAAGACAGACATATTATATCGGTCGATAAGGGGAAAAGCTGATAGGGGCGATGGGGGCCAAGGTTATAAGAGATCTTACAGTTGTAGGGTAAAAAGGGTAAAGACAAATAAGTTATTTGGGCGATAAGGGGAAAAGCTGATAGGGGCGATAGGGGAAAACTTTATGTGGACGATAAGGGGAAAACTTTATGTGGACGATAAGGGGAAAACTTTTTGTGGACGATAAGGGGAAAACTTTATTTGGAGCATTAGTAAAGGCCGGCATGTCGATATTCAAACCAAATGAGGGGAAGAGGTCGATAACATGGATAAAAAGAATCATAAAGTAATGGTAGCATGTCGATACGTAAGAAAAGGGGAAGGGATCGGCACTCCAGATTATAAAATGCGATTTTAGGTAGACATATTAAAGGCAATAAACCATAGAATCATGGAAATGCAACAACGAGGTGCCAAATGAACAATATAACAGTATAATATAATATATATAAACAATATATATAAACAATATACAAAGGCAATTCACAATATAAATCACTTAACGATGATTTAGCCAAGGAGCAGAATAAAATAGAACAATAAAGAACAGGAGGTCATTCAGAAAAATGCTTGGCTAAATCATTAGTGGAACAAAAGGTCCTACCTTAAACAATGTTGTGGTCGACAGCAGCTCCTCGTGTTCTTACGTTGAGTGTATAGTACAGACGCTAAGGAACAATTTTCGCGCTTACCGGTGTTTTATACAAACGTAAGGAATTACATGATTAGAGGGAAGGGCTTATGCGCACAACTTAATTTCTGTAATTCGCAACGGTCGAGACAAAGATAGCCGGTGAGATCGGCTTCCGATTTATCCATCTTATCGTCCCGTCCTTTCCTCGTTAATCCTTATCAGCCGCTGTTGAAGGAGGGAGAGAGCTGCTTCTTCCGTGAAGAGTGAGAAGCGGGACCGGTTCCCTCGATACCAGGGTCGGCTGTATTCCGGTGCTGAGGTGGAGAACTAGGAACCCTTTCTCCTTACTTCTGGTGTGGAGAGGATTCTTCGATGCTCCCGATAAAGAGAAAAACAAAAAGAAAACGGCATAAGAGCCAAGAAACGCCTGTTCGCAACCAAAAAATTTACAACAACAATAATAATTTTTAGGCGAGATTACCTATTCCCGTTTGGAATTTTGGGGGTAACTGCCTCGGTCGATCTTCACCAGGAACTTGCCTTGTATCTCAGACGACCAAAAGAGATAATACATTCTATCCTTTATGAGTAGAGTCAGCTATACTACCCCGGATGTCAGAAGGATGCACGATAGAAGATATTCCGGAAGTTCATGTTGGGACTTGAGATGTGAAGATCTGCTGAAGATGAAGGTGGGAGGGGAGGGGGGGGGGGTGGATCTAATCGATCATTTGCGTCGATGTTGCCACTCCACCTGGCTCTCCCCCGAAACCGCGGAATTAAGAAATTTAACAAAAAATAATAATTACGACAGCCCTAAATTCTTAAAATAACATTACCAAAAAAACGTACAACATAGAGGCAAAATAAAGAGATAAGATACACATAATAAAATAATAATAAATTAAAAATATAACAAAAAAAATTAGGAGTGCCGAATTTTCTTACTCTCTGTGTGAACACGAAAGCTTTCAACTTGAGGGTTGTTTTTTTTTTTTATTAAAATTTAATTTGTGAGTTGCAGAAAATCTGCAACGTCACACTTTATTTTTTTCGTATCTTGTATCTTTCGTATCTTGCGCGTCCTATCGAAAAGTGATTCATTAAAATCTGTAGATATTTTTTGGGTCACAATCTTTTTTTTCTCATCTTTTTTCCTATCTTGCATAGTTTGACCGCAAAATGGAATTTTTGGTTTTTCACTATTTTCTCTGTGGTTAAAACCAGAACCGTTAGTCAAAAAATGCTGATTAATGCACTCAATCTTTCTTTTTGGTCCCTTAAACTGTTTTTCAAATTTCATCCCAATTCGATTATTCTTTCAAAAGTTATCCGGTATACAGACGACAACGACGACGAGAATTATTGCATAATTTAAAAATTTGTAAAAACGACACAAGCTACGAAAAAAATGAATTAACAAAAGTTGTTCACCCAAAAAAAAATTTAAAAATCTGTTGTCAAACATTTTATTACGGGATTCGTATTTTGCGCTTTAATCGTAAAAAATAACATTGAAAATAAACAAACTAAGTTTTTGGAAAAACGACACAAGGTGCAATAAAACGCTTCATCACAAAATTGTTTGCTTTTTATAGGATGCACATTTTTTTAATTATGAAAAGAAGACAATGAAAATACGTCCGTTTCAATATCAATGCATATTATGAATTATTATAATATAACTTATAACGGGGTTCCCGCGGCCTAACTACGAATCGCCCGTTATTCCGAATTTTTTTTGTAATACGTATCAAAGTTCACATTTTATATTTCATCGATTATTCCTTCCGATTCTTATTCAACGAAGTAAAGAGAGGGGTGGGTAGGTAAAAATAAATTGAGAAAGTCTAGGCCAAGATTTCCATTCAATAAAATAAAGCTTCGAATTTATTTAGAATAAAACATAGCGCGCTGTGCACGCACGAACCGACATATACAATTTACGTAATCGCGAGTTCCCACAATCTTACCATTTCAGAATTCCGAAAACCCAATGACAAAAAAAAGAAAGAGGAGGATTATACCGTCAGAACTACATGTATTCTTACAAAGTCTGGAGGTTATGAGATTAGATACTCTTCACCGAGTCTCAGCAAACAAACAAAATAGTAATCCGAAAAAACTCGCGGCACTTATAAGAGGTGGCGAAACTCCATGTTCGGAACACGTGGCTGTTATCTTTCTATCCTCTGAATTTACTATTGATAAGCCAATGCGATAATCGAGCATGCCAGAATACAAAACTCTATACCTGTGATTTCCTGTCCAACTCTCCTGATTCCATTGCCTTTCTTATTCTCGAAAAATAGTTTGTCGTTTCTTCATCGGAACTCGAAATTTTTTTTTTAATGTGCAATTATTCTCAGTGCAGCGTCGAAAGGTTAGAGCAAGAGTGACAGGTCCAGAGGCTTACGGAAATACAGAAAAGTCGAAGTTCTAAGGTCGAAGCAGTTATACAATAAGAGACGTTACCGAGATCACGTGTACAGGTATCGCAAGTTAAGCGAGTTCACAGACTCGTAAATATTCGGGAGTGCACCCCGGTCTACAGCTATTATTAACTAATTTTAGCCTTCGGAATACAGGTGTGGCTAATTCAAATTACATACAAAAGTAGCGGATACATAATTAGACCGTTTGGGTGGCACTCCGATGAGAGAGATTGTTTAGAGAGAGACTTTACTCTCTCGTTGTTGGGTCGGGGCCCGATGCCCGCTTACTACTCTGCTTGATCGGCGGTCTCGGTCGTCCGTACGGTGGTGGCCTCTGGTTTGAGCGGGATAAGGTTCCCGTTTTTAAATATACATGGTTTCGTAGAGTCCCCTTTCGATGACAGGTTTGGCTCCGGGAGAAGTATGAAACTAATAGGAAAAGAAAGAAAATAAACAAGTAGTATTTCCTGGTGGTGTTTTGGTGGTGACCCTTGCTCTAACGTCTCAAGCGGGCTGATTCGAACGTTTTCGGTTTTCTCGACAAATGGAGTTCTTTAAGTGACGGTTAATATCTACCACGTCACAACTCCCCCGGCCTTAGACGGAAATTACAGGTCGTTTGAATCCTAGCTGCTCGGGTCAGACATGTAATTACAAAAAATACATAACCGGTTCCGATCACGGAATCACCAACACCATCAAGATACCCCGGTTTAGGCATAAGAGTAAATAATAATAGGACAGTCACTAGTAAGAATAAGGATTGTACTACCGGCTTGCGTCGGATTATAGAGGTAGGCGAACTAAAGAGTAAGAGGAGAAAAAGAAAATCCCGAAGGTTCCATTGGGATAAAATAAAATAAGGGAAATGTCAAGACGAGGAGAGAGGAAAAGAGAGCTGTTCATCGCAAAAGAATTCTATGAAAGGTTTGGAATTTACCCCCTTCTAGGTCTTGACGTCTCGGGATCTCTGGATCTGTTGATGAGCGGCTCGGATGTTTTCTTTATTGTCCTCTTATCGTCAATGTTCTTCCGCTCAAATAAAAAAAGGGGGAAGGGCTCACGAAATCACCAGGTACTCTACTTAAGGCAGAAAAAAAATAAAATTTTCATTTCGCTAGTCCCCTAGGTAAAATGTTTTTTTTTTTAGTCGCCCGTAAATCGGAAAAAAGTATATAAGTAAGTAAACGCTTATCAAAGGCTCCCTCACGTAAGTCAAAAACACACAAAATGATGAGAATCGGAGCTAAACCGAATGATCGTATATAATAAAAAAATGTTCAGCAAAGAAAGAAAAAAAAGGGGGGGGAGGCCGTTCAGCGGCAGTTGGTCAGCGTAGTCGAGCGTAACCAACTACTCGCTGGCAGGCCCACCCCCCAGACGGGCGTTTTGGCGGCCCTGGTCGTAGATACCTCTTTCGTGGGCCCGGATCAACTGCGGGTCTTCAATCAGGCATTGTCCTGGGTCCTGCCTTCTCTCGCCCTTCAAGACCCGATTGGATCGGTCCAGTTCGCTGCATTTAGGGCAGCTGGTTACCGTGACTCCCCTTCGGCCGCACCGGAAGCATAGTTTGACCGTCGCTGTGTCCTGGCATTGGCTGCATAAGTGCCCCCTCTTCTGGCACTTCCAGCAGATGGCGTCGACTGGGAACTTGACCGAGGCCGGTCGTGGTGCCGTTCGCCGTTACCAAGGCCGTCGGTTTCGGTACCGGAAGATGTAGGGTACAAAAATGTATATCGTTTATAACCTGGTCGTTGGTCTTTCTTTCAGGTATGAAGGGTTATCTCGATCATCTGCGATTATATCAAGAGTGAATTTTTCTCATTCTTCGAAGGGAGTTCCGGTATCTCTTCGACAAAGGGTTTCAGATATCTAATATTTTCCTTACTGGCATTGATTTTAAAGGGGATTATGTATTTCGGACACAACTTGGCGGCCACATCTTCAGCCTTTTTCGACAATCTCCTATTAGGTTTCAAAACTAGGTCTCCCACACGGAATGTCCTAGCGCGCTTGTTCTTATTATAATATTTTGCCTGAGTTATATAAGCGCGTTCGAGATGTCGGCAGACTAAATCCCTCAAGTTATCTAACATTTTTACTCGCTCCAGCCATTCTTTCGGGTTTGGTCCGCGAAGCTGTGTGCCTACTCCCACTTGTCTGCGAAGTAAACAATAGGGTACGGGATTTCTCCCGAAGTTTAGGAAGGCGGGTGATACTTTTAGGGATCCATGTAACGCTGTATTAAAGGCAAAGCGGAATTCGTGCAAATGGGCGTCCCACACCTTGTGATTATCTTGTAAGAATGAGACAACCATCGTCTTGAGGACCCTGTTGACTCTTTCGGTGTGATTCGCTTGAGCATGATATACGGGGTTTGTCGTGTGTATAATTCCGACGCTTTTACACATCTGTTCCATCAGCCTATTCGAAAATTCGGTGCCATTATCGGTATGAACCACCTGAGGAGCACCCCAACGCGGCACTATAAGATCCATAAAAGCTTTCGTGATTGTGGGCCCATTTGCCGTGCGAATCGGAACGCACTCCATCCATTTCGTAAAGAGGTCCTGGAATACAACGACGTACTTATAATCAGACTTACTGGTCGGGAACTGACCCATGACGTCTCCCGCGACGACCGCCCACGGTTGCTCGACCACTCGCTGACCCATCAAGCCGGCTGGGCGGGTCTGTTATACTTTACACCTCTGGCAAGGGCCAGAGCGTCGCACAAACTTCACGTTGTCATGATACATGCCCGGCCAATAAAACCTGAAGGCGATTCGATTATGAGTCTTATCGATGCTCAAGTGCCCCGCCTGAGGCTCCGATTGGGCTTCCTCCATGACTTTCACCCTCTGCTTCACAGGGACTACTAGCTTCCAAGCGTCCAAGTCAGGGATTAAGGGATCAGTTAGAGGGTCGGGGCGATGTCTATGCAGTGTACCGTCCTCTACTTTCCAATCCGGGAAGATTCTCGGCCTTTTCTGAACGGCTTCGACCCGTCTCACATACCACGAGTCCGTTGTCTCCGAAATCGTTGCCCCTAGGACTTCATCTTCATCCTCAGTCAGTCTAGATAGCGCGTCCGGAAAGTGGTGTAAAGCTCCCTTTCTATGGATAATCTCAATGTCATAACCTTGGAGTTCCAAACCCCAACGTGCGAGCCTTCCTGTCGGGTTCCGTAGATTACTCAGTCAACGGAGGCTACTATGGTCAGTTATGACCTTGAAATGGAATCCTTCGAGATATTCCCTGAACTTCCGGATTCCCCACACGAACGCCAGACACTCCCTCTCGGTGACAGTGTAATTTCTCTCCGCCGCGGTTAGTGTCCTACTGGCAAAAGTTATCACTCGTTCTTCGCCTTCCCGTGCCTGGGTCATAACCACGCCAAGTCTGGAAGAACTCGCATTAATCTGCAGGTTGAAGGGATTCTGCACCACGTCTTTAAACATTGGATTGGCCAGTATTGGTGCCTTTGTTAAAGCACGTTTCAAAATTTCGAACGCCTTATTCTGTTCATCGCCCCAATGCCACTTCACGTTTGTCCTGAACAGTTGTGTTAGGGGTCCGGCTATCGTGGCGAATTCCGGTATGAACCGTCGGTACCAGGAATCCATCCCGAGAAACCTTGGTAATTGCTTGACCGTTTTGGGAGCCGAGATATTCCACTTCTGAGCAGCAGAATTCGCTCTTCTCCGGATTTATCGTCAACCCTGCCACAGTCACCCGATCGAGAACTTTTCCTAACCAATATAGGTGCTCGTCGAACGTTCCTGTCACTACTATGATGTCATCTAAGTAACTAAAAACATTGGGCCTCATTTCCGGAGTTATAACCCTATCTATGAGTGGCTGGAAGGTTGCAGGGGCCCCAGTGAGTCCGAATGGCATTCTTTTAAATTCGAATAGTCCCCTACCCGGAACAGTGAACGCAGTATACGCTTGGCTTTCTTTTTCTAGTGGGCTCTGATTGAACGCGGCACTCAGATCCAGTTTCGAAATATACCTTGCTGCTTTTAACTGTCGTAGTATGTCCGTCATGTAGGGCAAGGGGTAAGCGTCCTTTTTCGAGATTGCGTTCAACTTCCGGAAGCCGAGGCAAAGTCTATACTTGCCGCCAGGTTTTCGAGCCATAAATATCGGTGCCGACCACTCACTGTATGATTCCGCGATAATTCCTTCAGCGAGTAGCCTGTCCACCTCTTCATACATGCTCTCCTGGACTTTGGGGGACACTATTCGATACCTCTCCTTTATAGGAGCGTGACCCTGTACGTCAATCGAGTGGCTAATGAGGTGGGTTGCCCCTAGAGAGCCTTGCGGTTTCGGAGGCAACTTTATTTTCAAGAGTCCTTTCAAGGCCTCCTCCTCACCCTCCAGTAGGGCAGCCACCCCACTACAGCCCTCCTCTTCTACGAGCCACTGTTTTAGGGGATAGTGCCTCCCGTCGGTATCCGGCATAAATACTTTACGCGACTTAGCGATATATACCATGTCAAATTTTCCTTGACCTTCTAGACCCAATATTAATTCTGTGTCAAGGTTATTTGAAAAAAAATTGAGGTAGTGTTCTTTCTTTTTCTTTTAATTTTCAAAGAAAACTTTTGCTTCTTTTTCGAAAGGACACCTGGTGTATCCAGGTCTCTCATAGGTTGAACCTACTTCGGAATGATGCTATTTGTTCCTGAAAGAAGAATACATACACAAAGAGAAGGAGAAATATATGCGAATTATGTCGAAATTATTTTACAAATTATTACCAAAATAATATAGCGGATTATATCGAAGGAAATGTTTATAATGTTTTGGCCAAGTTATGTGGGCGCGTATACAGGGAAAGAGATGAGGGAAATTAATGGGCGCTCACAGCAGCCACGTGGCAAATTTTGAGGTTAGCCGAGACCATTTCGTGTGAAAATCTCGGAAGATGTTCACAATCTAGTAATTTTATTTATCTTATATCTTCCGAATTTTCCTCACTACAACGTTTTTAATTTTCTTGTTAAAATTGTTTTCCATAAATTTAAATACGTTAAATGTACGTATTTTCTGTTTGAGATTTTCACTATTCTTCTTTATCCCTTCAATTTGTCGAAAAGTCTCAAAAAGGTGTACTAAAAATTCGGTTTATTTCGAAAGTTTTCGGCAAAATTCAATATTTCAATATTTTCACGCATTTCTTTGAATTCATTTTATTCTTGTGAAATGGTTGCAAATTTTGCGACTCTTGCCTAATCCTCCATTTTATTTCATTGTTTGTGTGTCTGCATGAGACTTACGACCGAGACCTCTCATAACCTCTTATTCTGTTATATTGTCTTTGGTCTACTTCAGGTAGATATGGGTTCACGTTTCGTAATTCATTTTTCGGAAGAGAAATGGAATTGTTTTAATTTCAGTGATTCTAAAAAAAAAATTTCGATTTTCAAGAGATTCTAAATTTACTTTAAAAGATTGGGCGCCATTTTTATAGCGGGGTTTCCGCGGCCTAACTACGAATCGCCCGTTATTGCTAATTTTTTTTTGTAATACGTATCAAAGTTCACATTTCATATTTCATCAATTATTCCTTTAGATTCTTATTCAACAAAGTAAAGAGAGGGATGGGTAGGTAAAAATAAATTTAGAATGTCTAGGTCAAGATTTCCATTCAATAAAATAAAGCTTCGAATTTATTTAGAATAAAACATAGCGCGCTGTGGACGCACGAACCGACATATACAATTTACGTAATCGGGAGTTTCCACAATCTTACCATTTTAGAATTCCGAAAAACCAATGAAAAAAAAAGAAAGAGGAGGATTATACCGTCGAAACTACACGTATTCTTACAAAGTCTGGAGGTTATGAGATCAGATACTCTCCACAGAGTCTCAGCAAACAAAGAAAATAGTAATCCGAAAACACTCGCGGCACTTATAAGAGGTGGCGAAACTCCATGGTCGGAACACGTGGCTGTTACCTTTCTATCCTCTGAATTTACTATTAATAAGCCAATGCGACCATCGAGCATGCCAGAATACAAAACTCTATACCTGTGATTTCCTGTCCAACTCCCCTGATTTCATTGCCTTTCTTATTCTCGAAAAAAAGTTTGCCGTTTCTTCATCGGAACTCGACATTTTTTTTGTAATGTGCAATTATTCTCAGCTTACGGAAATACCGAAAAGTCGAAGTTCTAAAGTCGAAGCAGTTATCCAATAAGAGACGGTACCGAGATCACGTGGGCAGGTATCGCAAGTTAAGCGAGTTCACAGACTCGTAAATATTCGGAAGTGCACCCCGGTCTACAGCTATTATTAACTAATTTTAGCCTTCGGAATACAGGTGTGGCTAATTCAAATTACATACAAAAGTAGCGGATACATAATTACACCGTTTTGGTGGCACTCCGATGAGAGAGATTGTTTAGAGAGAGACTTTACTCTCTCGTTGTTGGGTCGGGGCCCCGTGCCCGCTTGCTACTCTGCTTGATCGGCGGTCTCGGTCGTCCGTACGGTGGTGGCCTCTGATTTGAGCGGCATAAGGTTCCCGTTTTTAAATATACATGGTTTCGTAGAGTCGCCTTTCGATGACAGGTTTGGCTCCGGGAGAAGTATGAAAATAATAGGAAAAGAAAGAAAATAAACAAGTAGTAAGATATAAGATCGTGAGTGTTTCCTGGTGGTGTTTTGGTGGTGACCCTTGCTCTAACGTCTCAAGCGGGCATATTCGAAAGTTTTCGGTTTTCTTGACAAATGGAATTCTTTAAGTGACGGATAATATCTACCACGTCACAAACTTTATTCGAATGATACATTTTCCAGAAGAGCTGAGAATAAAAACTAATGCAAAATAAGGAAAAAATATAAAAGTAATCATGACAAATAAAATGTGGTCATTATTTTGCAATATCTGAATAAGAAGTCTCAAAAGGCGGTACAGAAATAAATATAATATAAATTTGAAAGAATAGAGTTGAACTTAATGTAGGAAAGTTCGTAATGTGGACCAAATCGATTGCGAAGCACGAGGTACGTGAGGAAAATGTGTTCGTTAAAGCCGAATGAGCTTTAACAAAAAGAGAACGTTCGGATGGGATAGCTATTGTCTTCTAAAAATCAATTTAGGGCATTTTTCGCTTCAATGTGCCTAGCGTTATAAAATTGGAGTGTTTTTTTTATATAACTGAAAACTTTGACTTCTTTATTCTAATTAGGAGATCATCATTTTTCTAGCAATTCCAAACAGCAACAATTAAAAAAGTCTGATAGAAACGTTTTTTTAATTTTGCGATATACGGATAAAAGCCCAAAAGTAAACTTGTTGTTTTCCGTGAGTTTCATGCCTTGCCAACAATTTAAACCAGACTTTATCGTCATCTTTCAGGATTCAAATTAATAATATTGCAGTAATTGGAAATGATATTCTGCCAATTCAATTACAGAAATGTGAGCAACATAAGATTAGTGAAAAATTGCTTATTTGATTCGTTGAAATATTCAATAAGTCAATAGTGGAAAACTACTAATTGCTAATTACTTATTATTGAAACAAAGAATGGGAAAGTAGATTTAATTCTTTCACGATGATTCATTATAATAAATTTAAATTTAAAATTTAAAGCTTTTCCGGGGTTCAATCGTGTGCGAAACTATGAATCTTGCCGACGTTTCGTGAACATTGCAGTTCATTTATTTAGGGCTGACCTGAAACTGAAGTTTCAGGTTATGTTGTTCTTATATAAAGTAAAAGTCCGATAAGTTGTCGTCCGATAAGTGTACACTCCCCTTGGAACGTCATCACACGCACGGCACGCACACTAATTGGGGTTCTTCCACCACGTGTGCCATTTTGCTTATGATTTGCGCATCATCCTTACGCATGCGCGCACCTAATATCGTGCTACTAGAGGGGGCATCCGATAAGTCCGCAATTCCTGGAATTTTCCGCCTCTACATCCTCGAAATGAGAAACGTATCGGACTTCTACTGTATGTATTCTCTACGAAGCCTGTGATTGGCCAGAGCGCCCCATGGCGGGGACAGGTCGAACTTGATTGGCCAATTAAGTCTTTTTTTTTTAAACCCAGGAGGACGGAAAACCAAATCGGATTGGTATTATGTCCATTGTTCCTATTGATGTTATTACAGTGTTTTAAGATTTCGATTGCTTCCCTATGTTTTCTTGGGAAAATATTGTACGTTTTTGCGATCACGGTTGTTTTGTCAAATAAAATGCTATGTCCTGTTTCGATATGATGCTCAGCTAGTGCTGATTGGGTGAAATGTTTTAGCCTGACTTTACTCTCATGTTCCTTTACACGTTGGCTTACCGCCCTCCCGGTTTCTCCAATATAGACTTTACCACAAGGACAAGGGATTTTATATACTCCCGGATCACTGAAAGGTGCCTTTTCATCTTTAGGGTTGTTTAGATGTTGTCCTATTTTCGTAGGTGGTTTAAATATGGTTTGGATGTTGTGTTTGTTGAGAATTCTTCCTATTTGTTCTGTGATACCTTGAATGTATGGTAGGATGGTGGTCGTTTTTCTCTCTCTTTCTTTACTAGGTTGTGTTGACTTGTTTTTTTGAGTGTCTTTTCTTATTGCTTTATCAATTTGTTTGTTTGCGCAATCGTTCTGTAGCAGGATTTGTTTAACGTTTTGTAATTCCTTTTGTAGGTTATCTTTATCTGTAATGGAGACAGCTCTGCATACAAGGGAGTAGATGACCGATTGCTTTTGAGATGGGTGGTGGTGGGAGGAGGCATGTAGGTATCTGTTTGTATGGGTGGATTTTTTGTAAACTTCATGTCCTAATGTGTTATCAGATCTTTTGTAAACTAGTACGTCCAAGAAAGGTAATTTTCCGTATTGTTCAATTTCCATGGTGAACTGGATATCAGGGTGCATTTGATTGATGAAATAGAAGAACTTGTGTAGTTCATCTAATCCATGTCTCGCTATAACAAAAGTGTCGTCAACGTAACGACACCAAAATTCCGGTTTAAGCTTGGATTTGTTAAAGATTTTAGTTTCTAGATTATTCCATAAAGGTGTTGGCTATTACAGGTGAGATTGGAGATCCCATTGCTGCTTCTAAGGTTTGTTCGTAGAATTGGTTATTGAAAGAGAAGTCGGTATTAGTGAGACAGTGGTCTATCTAAGGTGTGAGATTGGAGGGAAAGTTTGCAAATGATGTAATAATATCGATTGTATCAGAGATTGGTACATTTGTAAAGAGAGATACTACGTCGAAACTCGCTAGGATGTCTTGGGGTTGAATGTGAATCTGTTGTATCTTTCTGATGAAGTCAAAAGAGTTTTGGACGTGTGTGATAGAGTTTCCTGTGAAAGGATTCAGATTTTTGGCGAGAAAGCGTACTAGGGTGTAAGTTGATGAGTTTATTGCGCTGACGATCGGTCCGAGTGGGATGTTCTGTTTGTGGACTTTTGGGAGTCCGTAAAGTTTTGGAGAGATGAGATTAGTAGGTTTTAATTTAGATATTGTTTCGCTATCAAGTTTTGAGTTTTTTAGAAGGGTTTTTGTTTTGCTGACTGTAATTTTTGTGGGGTCTTTTTTAAGCTTTTTATATCTATCGTCAGTAAGAAGGTCAATGATTTTGATGTTATAGTCTTCTTTATTTATTATTACTGTTGTGTTGCCTTTACCTGCGGGTAATATTATGATGTCTCTATTCTGATTGAGTTCTCTAATTGCTGTTTTTTCTTGTTTTGTTAAGTTTGAGGAGGGAAGTTGTGCTTGGCGTAAGATGTTGGCCGTCCTACGCCGTATGTCATTCGCTTTTCAGGGTGGCAGGGTATATATTGTGGATTCCAAATTACTGATGATTTCTTCTTTTGGAATTTAGGAGGGAGCTACTGCAAAATTATGTCCTTTAGATCAGGCTGAAATCATTTCATTGCTGAGATGATGGTTAGAGGCGTTTTTTACTGTGTTAGTTAATGGTGCGTGTCTTACTCGAAGCAATTTGTCCAATTTTCTTTTTTGTTTTTGAGTGCAAGAATCTTTAATCCGTTGGGATTGGTCAAATGATGTGCGGTCCAATGTAGAACAAATGTCAAATCTGAGAGTGTTTGATAGGGAAAGGTGAAGTTTTAATAGTTTTTTGGAGGTACTGTGCAAGGCAAATTTGGTATGTTGTATTCTTTCTTTCAAGAGAAGGAAACTTGTTTTATGTAGAATTGATTTGAATTTAGATGTTCCGAAATGGTTTTTCAACTGTAAGAATTTCAGGACGATGTTATTGTCCCTAAACCGTTTTAAGAAAGCTAATGATGTTAGTAGCTTAGCTTGAGAAGACTTGAGCTTACTCAAAGTGTTAGTTTTAGTAAGAAAAATCTCCGCGTAGAGTTCTTAAATAGTAGATTTAATGCTTTCACGATTTATTTTTTTTTATTATTATTATATCATTAAGCCATTTTCCTTTCGGGGTAGGCGTGACTTGCTCGGTTGGAAAATAGTAATGTGTGGATAAGTATATATGTATAAGTTAGTATATGTAGTATATGTAGTATATATATTTAAATATATATATATATATATATATATATGTAATCGAGAGGAGATTTATATGAAATTAAGTGAGAGTTATTGACAGAGAATAAGATTTTTATTTGATAAGAGCTTTGTACAATTGAAAATCGAAATAAGTGTGATGGATTTGTAAAGTCAAATCTCGCGGGTAAATACGAAAAGGAGGAACTAGGCAAACGCCATCTATAGAAAGTAGAAACGGCGGAATTGAGCCAGATGGTTTGATGAGAGCGAAGGAAGAGCCTGTAGGGTCGCTTCGTACGTCGTCCTATAAATTTACTTGATGTCTCTTTATAATGATTTTATTTGGACATTATAATAAATATTGTACTTTTATATACGTGTTGTATTTTACTCAAGCCAAAAGGAAAACCCGAACAATAAGACACATTTGGATGAATCATTTTTTTCATGTTAACTTTGGGAACTTAGGAACATTGCGTGTGCCGTCCCAAATTTGTAGCACCCCATGAAACGCTCGATAGTCACCGGGCCTATTTTCACCGATAACATGTACTATACTTCTTCTACGATTTTCCACATCTACTTCTCTAGTTGATAGATTTGCATAATAAACAATATTCTTATTTTTTATGAAAAGTATGGACCTTTGATTTTTAATACCTTTATCTAACTGAATGCGATTTGGAAGGCGTGCAAGGAAAATATTCCTGGCCTCTGGTGGTTCTGTTGACAGATCAGAATTAACAACGGTTGCAAACACGCGATCTGGTCCGATAGGTGTTATTGTTTCGAAATCGTAAATCCGTATGTCCCAGTCGCCCCATTTACTTGCCTGAAGTATTCCATGTTCAAGATAACTTCTACCTTGAATCATCAGAGCAACGAGGCTTCCTGGACGAATGTTGTTGAAATGTTCGCTTGGTAGAGGGGGAACTGCTCTTTCCACATCATCTAGTTTATTCAAACAAAAAGATATTTATGAATTTATTTTTATTGGGAGAAAATATCTGTTAGGAAGAATCGTAAAATTGGGCTAAGCGACTTGTTCTTTTGTAGATTTTTACAGCAATCCCTTGAAGTGTGAGTAACTTCATCTCAAAATGTTGGGCTTAGTTGCTCACTCCTCAAAGAAAAGTAAAAAAAAAATTCTTGAAGGAAAACTTTACAGAAAAAAGTAATTCATTATAAGCTTCCTTTTGTACGGTGTTTATTCCAGTACTAGAAATTGTGACCCGTTTTACAAATTTCATTATAACTAACGAAACTGAACCAGCAAGCTTTTACATAAGGCCTAACTTTTGTGAAAAATAAAACAGTCACCTTCCTTATTAAATACCATTAATGAACCTCAATTATGAACCAAAATGAATGAATTCACAACCAAAAATATAATACTAGACTTTTCGACAGAAGTGAATGCAATTTTCATCAAAAAAGTTGAATTACCAGAAGACAAAATTTTTAACAAAACACTTGAATCCACAACCAATACCAGGATTATTTTCTTTTCGTAAAATTGAATTTCAACATTTTTTTGGAAACGGAAGAAAAAATACAATTTTTAGATAATGTCGACAATTTTCACACGAGTCTTGTTTATATTAGCAAATTTTTGTACAAATTTAGCAAAATTTACAAAAAGGTGGGCTTATATAAGAAAAGAATCTTATAAGTTTTATGTAGATGCGAGAACTGTTATGAATCACTCAAAAAATATTTAAATGCATACGTCATAATTAAAAATTAAACGTCTTAAAGCTGAAATAGTGATAATTTTATCAATTCATTTAATAACTGAATGTTGCCTTGATGAAGTATTTTGTTTTTAGAATTTCGCGGATGGAATGAAAAAAAAATTAATTTATTCAAATGGTTTAGTTTAGTGTCAGTGATTTCTGTTACTAATCAATTAGTAAAATTTTGTCAGGTGTGCTCTGTTGAATTTCATTGAATTTCGTGGTATTTATATGAATGCACGTATCGAAAAGATTTTTTGTTTCACGTCAGTAAAGCGGGGTGAAATAGATAAATCGTGAAAGTAATTCTAGTACTTCCATTTAAAAGCAATTAATTGTGTATTATTATTATAGATTAGCAGTTCGAACTCGAAAGTTCATTGCC
>CAKNYM010050867.1:93639-163894 GCA_932195095.1 Andricus curvator
AGACCGAGAAACAGATGGGAGAAAAATGTAAGGGATTATCTAAAAGACCTAGGACATGATTACTTAAACTGAATGAAGAATACACAAACAGAGATGTGTGGCGGTGTCGGGTAGATGAGACAATGAACTTTCGAGTTCGAACTGCTAATCTATAATAATAATAATAGTGTCAATTTATTCATTTCGGCAAAAAAATAAGTCAAGTTGTTGCTAACTCTTGCATATGCTCTTTATTATGGTCTTTATCAGCATTTTATTAAGAAACTGACCTTGAGCCATCTTTGAATGTCATTGTAAACGACTGGAAAAATCTGAGTGAAATATTGACTTGGAAAGAACAGAAATCAAGAATCAATGAATAGCGTCAATTTAATTAAGAATGACCATTTTTGCCCTAAAATGACCTTGAGCGACCTTTTAATGTTATTGTAAAAATCTGAAAAAATTGCTCATTTCAAATTTCTCGTGTTCACAGACAGATAGACATACATACAGACAGACGCATTTATATAAACCTGTGTTTCGTGCCCAGAGGGTCTCCAAACGAGGATATTTTACATAATAGGCGGGGGAGGGGGGTCAAATTTTACACAAATCTAATACCTTCTCTGATAACAATGTAAAATACAAGAATTTTTGTTACCTTTCCTATAAAAGGCTTAATTGAATGATTATTAATTGTATGCATAATTGCAAAACTGTCTTCCATAATAAATATCACTCTTAACATTCATTAGCTGGATTTTTAATTCCGTAAAATAGTAGCTTTTTGAAATTTCCAAAGGTTAAACATTGTTGAGATAAATGAAAATTGTTTAAATAACAACCAAATTTCACGATTCAAAGGCGGAAAAAAATTGTTCCGACAAATAATAATTTTTTAGGCAATTCGAAATTAGTGAGGAAAAAATACTTTTAAACTTGTGACTTATCGAATAAAAATAATTCATGTTGAAAAAGTTCCAAAAAATACTGTCATTAGCATGAATTTGACATAAAACTGTTATTTTGAATTTTTGGGCCCTTTTTCGGGCACAATACCAGGAGTTTGGGCGGAGGTGTTAAAATCAACAGTTTTTCGGTGAAAATCATTCCTTAAACATTGCTTAAGAGGTGACAAAACTTTAATTTACAAAAAGTTAGTAAAAATTACTTCTTTTGCCATTTTTTGGAAAACCAAACTGTTCCCATTGAAAACTCCGTCATAATTTCAAAACCCCGTAGCACGGATCAATGTTAACCGACTAAGAAAAAATGAAATTTCTTTTTCCGGAAGACAAGCAAATTGGAAGGGGGTCGATCACCAAAAATCCAGAGTCGTATTTGCACAGGTATTCAGCCGCCCTAATGTAACATACAGACTCTGATGAAATTAAAAAATTCTAATTTGTTAAAAACATTTTTAAATTGTTCAACAAGATATATAAATGGGATAAAAATTGAAAATGTTGTAACCTGTTTATGGAAACCTTTTACAACAGTCGAGTTTGCCAAAAAAACATTCTAAATTGTGATTATTTTTGGGCCATTCACAAAATACATGATATATTTTTCACGAACTTTTAACACCCCCCCCCCCCTCCCCACACCCCTTGCGTGATGCTTTTTCCATTGGCCTTATCATGCAGAATGATGCTTTGATATACCCCCACTCTCCCCTGAACGTATCACGTATTTTGTGAATGACCCTTTTAATAATTATTCTGAAGTTGAGACAATTTTTTTATAAAGTTACGAAAAGCGCATATTGTTTTCAACCAAAAATAATAATTTTCAAGAATTTTTGAGAGTTGTAATTTAATATTCATGAATAAAGGTCAAATTTCATGGGTAATCTAAATTTTCAGGAATATTGTATTTTTCTCAATGAAAGAATAAAATCAGACCGCCTGAAAATACAGAGATTTTTTATGTTGCAGAAATATTACTTTTTTCGAGCACTTATTCAATAAAATGCGTTTTTCTTAAAATTTTACATGTGGACGACTTCTGACAGGGTTAAAAATTGACTTTGCTAGTCACGTATGTAAGTATTTCTTATGTAACAGCAAAGTTTAAAATAATTTAGATTTAACATAAAATTTGTACCCCTACTGACTGGCCTATTAGACAACAATGCCCGAAAGTGGCTGGGCAATGTCGACAGTGCCGGGCTATTCAGGACATTGGCCGATTTCGGTCAATGGCCGTAACATATATACTACTAATACTACCTTCTTCTCTTTCCATCATTATGTCATCCATTGTACGTTCGTTAGCGTCAATATCTTCCTCTGTAAAACATAATATAGGGATTTTTATTGAAGACTTTTTGCAACAAACGCCAAAAGTTTGCTATCGGTCCGAAATAAAGATAGCCCAAAAGTAATCTTAAAGTCATTTGGTATTTACATTATTAACACATGACTTGAGTTAATAATTGAACCAATGGAAAAATGGACTGAATGGTTAAAATTAACACATGACTCCAGGAACGCGAAGATTTTTTCCGGCTTCTAGCAGTGCTCTAGTTGGTTGTTCCGGCTTATAAAGACACGCCTCAAGGATGCAGTATTCTTTTAAAGATTATTTTTGAGTGACTTTCAAATCTACGCAGAATAAGCGCCTATTAGAAATGTAGGACTAGCCAGTGTATTTTGAAAAACAACCCTGCAGAAAGTTGTATCGATGGAGAGCCAATAAGCTTCCAGGTACTGGTAAATTACAATAAAAATCTCAAACTTAACAAATTTCCACAAATTTTGTATATAAATTTCCATAAATTTTAGAAATTATAGCCTGAGCTGCTGCGTATGCGACCAACAGAACTGTTATTAAAATTTACCAGTGAGCTACTAAGCATTTCTACAAATTTCCTTAAATGCCCATAAATGACCATAGACTTCCACACATTTCTACACATTGATATGAATTTCCACAAATTTCTACACATTATCATAAGTTTCGAAAAATTTTCAAATTCCAATGAATTTCCACAAATTTCATGAATTTCTAAAATTTACAGAAATTTGTGTTTTTTTTTTTAAACGGAGTCTCAACGCCGTTCAGCGAGAACAATTTATTGATAATTTTTTAGTTTAAAAAATTATAATATACTAACGTCGAATTACACAACTT
Source organism: Andricus curvator (assembly GCA_932195095.1). Lineage (NCBI taxonomy): Eukaryota > Metazoa > Arthropoda > Insecta > Hymenoptera > Cynipidae > Andricus > Andricus curvator. Next base: position 96,757 of record CAKNYM010050867.1, read on the forward strand.
GAAGCTTGATTTCTAGAGCTTAAAGCATGAGCTTCGGTAGGTCCTTGCTGTGTTGATATATGAGGTATATTTGTGATCCAAGTAGCTCCAGCTGTAAGATATAACATAGGAATTTTTATTAAATAATTTTTTCAACGAAACTCCGAAATTTGGAAATCGGCGACCCCCCCCCCCATACTATACGCAGAAAAAGCATCCGCAAAATTTACAACACGATCGGTAAATATATGGGCAACATGACATTCTAAAATATTTAGAAAGAAGTTCAGTTAAATCTACTAATTTTCTGCAGATTTCACCTAACTTTCAGTAAATTGTAAAGTATATGGAAAACGCCGAGTTCACTGGATATTACTGAAAGCTAGGTGAAACGCACAGAAAATCAGTAGATTTACCTGAAGTTCTTGTAAAATCTACTAAAAAGTCATGTTGTCTAAATTTGTACTGATCGTTATGTAAATAATACTGATCCTTTTTCTTCGTGCAAGTTTTAGACAAACATTTGATCATTTTTGCCCTCATATTGGATCCACCATTCGAATGTGTAACTTTTGACATCAAATTCGAAGTCAGCGGCTTCGCAGAAACTCCCCTGGTACCAAGAAACCTGAGGAAGTCATAGAAAGGCAGCCACAGAAATTTCGAGCAAAATTCATACGCCCAGTAGTACGGTTATTGAACTTACAAAAGTCACCGCCAAATTACCATAAAAATCTCAATCAAACAAAAATTTCCATAAATCTTCTATATTTCCACCAATTTCTCAAATTTTATCAATTTTCATAGATTTTTACAAATTTCATAAGTTATTCTGCTGTGATTTGAGCGTCCAGGAATTTTTAATTATGGCCCACTGTGCGTCATGATTTCGGAGAGGACTTCAGTTGTGCAAATTGGATCTGGTTATAATTTACTTTAGTTTTAAAATTTTTAAAATTTATTTATTATTCAGCACTTAAATTTATGTGAAACGTAGTAATTGATTTCATTTCCTCCATTTGACACTTTGAAAATCTATTTTTTAATATTTCATTCGTTTGTTACATTCTCTTTGATTATGGTCCCAGCACGTTTAAAATGTTTTCATTTTCAGTCACTAATACCGAATTTTTCTGATACGTAATTACCTTCGGATCATCTATATATTTTTGGTCAAGAAATACCGTTCGACTTCAAATTTTTCAACATTTATAACATTATTATATACATGGTTGATTTTCACATCAGTTTGAAAACAGAAGAATTGTTGATTTTAATAATAATAATGAAGAGTCTTTAATTAAAAATATTCGAACTTGACGAATTTCAAATTGAAAGTCGTTAACCTTGAAGAATTTATGATTGTAAATCTTGAAACTTGAACAAAAGAAAAACGTTAAAAATTACATTCCTTTAGGATAAAAGTTTTAATAATGAAATAATTTACAAATCTCTGTTTATAAAATTCAAGAATTTTTAATTGTAACTCTCCAAAGTGGTGAAAATTTAAATTATCGATCTCTAAAATTAAAAATTTCCTCATTTAAAACATTTTCAATGAAAAATCATAAGAGTTTCATGTTTAACAAACAAAAATTCTGTAATTTTAAGGATAAGTATGTAAAATTTCATCACTGTGGAAGATTTGAAATTGAAAACTCTTGACGTTTGATTGTAAGTCTTTTAATTGAAGAGTTTCAAAATACAAATCGTTAAAATTGAAGAATTTTCCATTGTATGTCTTCTAAATTGAAGTATACCAAAAACATCTTTCAAATTACATACTTTTAAAACAATATATCAGAAGAATAAAATTTTCTTTTTTTACGTCTGGGAAATTTATAATTTGAATAACACAAAGTTTCCAAGATGGAGACGGGGCATACCTGCTCCGTCTTCACAAAACATTTTTTTATCTTTTTTACCATAATTTTAACAATATTAACAATAGTTTCATTACAATAACAAAAAATTCAAATTATTCTACAGCACTACCCATTAAATTTGTACTTTTAAAATATATGGAACTTACACAAAAAGAAATACACACGGATGTTTTAAAACTGTTTTAAGATCTGATGAGGGAAACCAGCTGGGTTTTCGAAACGTAATCGATTCGTATTTTTGAAATAAATTTTTAAATAAATTTTAACTATTAGTCTGGAAGATGTCGTTTTTATTAGGTTCTATCCTAAGTTTCTAAATACTTTTAAAACGTTATTTAACTGTTATTGAAAGTTACTGTTGAATTACAAATGCATTTCCACAAATTTCCATAGATTATTATTAATTTCCACAAATGTAATGAAATTTCGTTTTCTAAAATTGACAGAAATTTTTTTGCATAAAAGCGTTTTTCGGACTTACCTCGAAAACGGGGAAAGCTACAACATTTTTCTTTCATAAAAAAAGATGCGAAATTAAATTTCCTATAATAATATCTACTTTTCAAGTTTTAATTTGTATTTTCTTCTGAATCCAAGCAATTTTTTGTTAGTTTAAACAAATTAAAATATACCAACTTGGAGCCTGTCTTCTACGCTGCCGGCGCCGCCTTGCTGGTCCATGTGCACGTGGCCTCTCATCACTTCCATCTGTAAGATATAATATAAGGGTTCTTATTGGAGAATTTTTTGAACGAACCCGAAAAATTTGCTAATGGTCCAAAATGAAAAGAGGCTGCATGTAATACCAAAGTCAGTCAAAATTGAAAAAAATAACAAAGGTTGCAAATTTCAATAAAATAAATATATTCTGAGAATCTGGGCACCCTGAATTATTTATTTTTGTAGTATCATGATATTTTGACTTCTTATTGTCCATAGACAAATGCAAACATCAATAACTGAACGTTATTTTGAGTTCAGATTTTAGAAAAAGTGAATATATTAACTTATAAAGGTTTTAAATATAAGATTTTTCTCTTGTGCATCTTCAATATGAACCAATCTATTAAAAAACGGTAAACAATGTTAAAAATGATTGCTTATTATATTGATGATGATTTATAAAAAAAAATTGAATGAAGCACTTTCTGCCAAATGTCTATTTTTCGCCATTTTCCTCGATGTCAGAAAGGGCAAGGTGAAGTTTTGTCCTTCAGAACGTGTATGTTGAATAAAAATTTCCTCCATTCTGCGCATTTTCACATACTAATGCAAAAGAAACAAAAAATAAAGACAATTATTTTCCGGAAAGAAATAGTAAGATTTCGAAATTTATAATAGAAATATAAAACACTCAGACGAAAATATTAAAATAACACATTATAAAAATTATTTAGAACACGCAATTAATTTCTAAATATAGAAATCTCTCAGAACAGACCAACATAAGAACGAGGGTAAAAAACGCCGCCAAATCATACATTCTTAATTGCATTAAATATAAAATTATAGCCGCGGAGCAAGCGACCAAGACCCTTGGCCTGAATTTTAACATCAGAAGTGAGGAGAGTGCATTACTCCATCTAGATGCTTCACTTCTAAAAGCCGATGTGAAGAAAGCAGAAATTGAAAATTTTCACCAACAGCTATTCGACAAGAAAATGCACGGAAACTTTCACGGAAATGTAGGAAAACAGTCCTTTTTGAAAGAGCAAACTTTTGTTTTCCTCAGATTATCAGGGCTTAATTCAGGTACAGAAGGTTTTATTTTCGCTTGCCAGGACGGTGTCATTTCCATCTTAGCATACTGTGACCGCATTTTATGTCAAGAAGTTCCCAGTGATAGGTGCAAAGAGTGTCATGCACACGCTTTGTACCTAGAACACATACTATCGGGGTGTCCGACCCACGCAGGAGCGACGTATATCTATCGACATAATGCGGCTCTGAGAGTGCTTTAATACCATGTTTGTCGCTTTTAAGGTGTTGGTCGCGACCGCCATGCACTGCCGAACGCTCCAAGGGAGATATGGTCAATTGTCCAAAACGAGAAGTGCCAAATTTTCTGGAACTACGATTTTCGGACAGCAGTCCCCGATGCATATTCGAGGCCTGCCATCGTTCTCCAAGACTTCAAGAAACGAACTATATTCGTGGTCGAATTCTCGGCTCCGTCCGAATACATCACTGCCAAGGAGAAAGAAAAGGAGGAGAGGTATTAAGACTTTAAAAGAGAGCTGCAATGACTGTATCCAAAATATTCGGTACAAGTAATTGTCCTTGTGATAGGTGCTCTCGAGATGGATGCAGAAAACTGTCATCCTTGGGTCGCTTCGTGTCCTCAAGACACACGAGGGTTTCGCCGGCCTGTCGTTGTGATTTCATCGTGCCCTATGACCACCCGTCTCCTGGTTGTGAGCCGTGGCCATGGGTGTGATTTACTGCAGTTCTACTGGGAGCCGGTGTCATTTTTTAGATGGCAGTTGCTCTCAGTGGGACCTTGCGGTGGTTGTTTAACCTTTTTTTAAAATATATATATAATTTCAAAAAAGGGATAAACAGCTACAACAGGGTTCCACTCAGAGTAACTGCCATCCAAAAATGACACTGGCTCCAAGCAGAATATGCCTTTAAGGTTATGAACCAGTCATGGTTTCGCACCTCCGAGAGCACCTATAACATGGACAATTACTTTAAACGAATATTTTGGGTACAGCCTTAGCAGCTCCCTTTTAAGACTTTTGTACCTCTCCTCTTTTTCCTTCCCCTTGGTAGTGATGTTGTATTCAGACGGAGCCGAGACTTCGAACACGTATATAGTTCTTATCTCGAAGTCTTGGAGAACGATGTCAGGCCCCGAGTGTGAATCGGAGACTGCTGTCCGAAAATCGTAGTTCCAGGAAATTCGCCACTTCTCGTTTTGAACAATTCACTCTATTTTCCTCGGAGATTTCGGCAGCGCAGGGTCTCGGCCAATACCGCAAGAGCGACAAAGATGGTAATAAAGCACTCTTAGGGCTGCATTATGTCTGTAGAGATACGTCGTTCCCGCGTGAGTGGGATACCCAGATAGTATCTGTTCTATGTACTCAGCGTGTGCATGACTCGCTCTGCACCTATCGCTGTGAACTTCTTGACATAAAATGCGTTCATTGTATACCAAGGTGGAAATTACACCGTCCCGGCATGCGAAAATAAAGCCATCTGTTCAGGTCCAGGTTCTTGGCCGCCTGCTCCGCGGCTTTGTAAAGGAACGCTCCTTTGCTAATCATCTCGTGTTTTCTGCAAATTTTTAGGAGACGTTCTCCGCCATTCGCAAGAATGTGAGCTACATTTAAAACAATTCGGTTATAAAAAACATTGCAGATTAAGAAGTCCACGTTCTCTTTGACGACGTGAGACGTATAATCGCAGAACGGACGGACTGATATGCAGGCTCTTATGCATATGCGTGATCTTACGTGTGGTGATATCAAAGACAGTAAGCTCGTTCTTCGTGCATTGAACCACTCCAAGCGATTAGAGTAGAAGCGGGGCGGCAAGCATGTTACTTGCAGATACCTTGTTCAACGCTGATAGATACGAAGACAATATCTGTCGGAGTAGATGCTTGTATCTTCTACGGAAAGACTCCTTCGCTGATTTCACGTCCTGAATGTGGATTTAAAGCAAGCTCAGGTATGTATAGGTTTCTCCAGTGTCAAAATGTATAATAACACTCATATACACAAGCTCAAGGTCCTCGAGAACGCCAACAATTTTTTCTTTCTTCAGATGAATCTTGGCACACTTGTCCAATCCAATGTCCATACCAGTCTCTCTTGGGTACTCGTTGACGATATTACAAGCACTCTGAAGTTTGCTTTCACCAGAAGCATACAGTGGCACTATTAAATCCTCTCTCCTCCCTCCTAGGAATCACGGCCCCCTCCATACTTTCTTCATCACCTCTTTTAGCCACTCCTTAACCTCCTTTGTACTACGTCCAGTCCTGTTACCTTTGAACTTTTGAACTTCCTTATCTGTTATTCTATCTCCTCGTTATTCAACCCCCCCCCCCGTTACTCAACTCGTTCTTCTACTCCCAACATCTCTCTTCGTGAGTCTGAGCCCTCAGTTCTTGGGCAAACTTTGGAACCCTTTCCGTGACCCGTCTACAAGATGTTATGTACTCAATCACATACTGAACACGGGACGTATTCTGTCTTGCTCATCTGATATTCTTGTTTAGTTGATGTGAGCGTCTTTTGGCCTCTTGCTCCACTATCGGTTTGAGCCCTCGATTTGAATCAGCCGAAGCTCTCACAGCACCATAAACTGAACAATTGATGGTCCAGAGGTCGGACTTCTCCGAGATACCCTCACGATGGGAGGTATCCATTTAAGCCTGATTTTGGGGCTTAGGAGGAACGTGAATGTAAATGCTCTCAGTTGTCCTGAAATCGTGATCATCTCTCAGAAGGTGCGTGCTTTCCGCTGTTGGTCTTAATGTCGCTTTTTGCTCTTTGCCTGCGGCTTATTCATACAGTAATTGGGGAAGGGCTCTACGTACATTTCCATATCTATTTACAAGTCAACAGATCAATTTTACAAAGAAGATTTCTGAGGAAGTTTTTAAATATTTGTTTCTTCAATAACAGATATAGGAAAACATTTCTTTTACTTTTAAAGGGTACCGTTTTTTTTAAAGACTTGAATTCATTCAAAAATATCTAGAATGAGTAGAGCAACTATCCGAACAAGTTTTTCAGTAGCAATGGGAATGTTCAAAAATTTACTAAATAATTTATAATAAAATGATTTCATGAAAATATTTTCGTGGGGATCGCCTGCGAGTTGTCATTTGATTCGCCCGAAATCTGAACACTTTATAAACAAAAAGAGTTTTTATATTGCATTAATGAATGTTAGTAAATAATTTAGTATTTCATAAATAAATTTGAAAACAAGATTATCCACATCAGGTCTTTATGAGGAACTACATTGATTTTGTCCTACGGAATCAACCAAGAATTACTTTTATTTTGTGAATAAACTGAATTAACAAGTGCACAACTGGGCTATTTTCTGATGTACGAATTTGGTTCTTTTAACCTTATCAAATATGAGTAAATATAATCCAAACTTTGCAGTAAATTTGAGTAACAATCAACAATCATTGTTTATCATCACAATTTTGTTAACAAATGTTTAGTATTTAATGCATTTATAAAAAAGAGACGTGGAAAGAATATTTATATATTTATTCGTGCTGCGGAACGAACGTGTTTTTAAATAAACAAAACGGGAACTCTTGTTCTATCCAAAAATCTATAGCCCTCCTCCCCACCCATTTCCGACTGCTACAACTCCCTCTTCACCGAGTGAGTCACGATTAACCCGAAAGAGATATGGCCTAATTGTATAATAATCATAAGAATTTTCCTTATTTGAATTAAGCGAAATGTTACAGCAATGAGATATATGACAAATTAGACAACATCCAAGAGAATGTGCTTGTGAATAATTATGATTTTTTTGAAACAATGAAAAGACATTATTGCAAACCTTGTAGTTATGCTACATCAACTCCAACAACAAGTTGTAGTCCTTCAAAATGAAAAATTATAATTAGGGTAACTGCTAAAATAATTAGGCACCCGCCCCCTAGCACCTGATTGATCACCCGATTTCAATATATTCATATAAAAGAAGAATTAATTATAAGAATATAATTTAGGGGGAAGAGGAAGATTTTTGGCGAATTTTAGTGTGCAAATATCAAACATCAAACATAATTTTGAAAATTGTAGGTGTCCCTAAACGGTCCCACTTGGTCTGTAATTCCAGTAATAAAAAACGATTTTCCAGCTTTTTCAATTTTCAAAGATCAAAAATCAAACTTGTTATCTTGGATATAAGTATATAACAGAAAAGGTCGGTGTTGTCATTAATATTTAATTGCAGAAAAATTGTTACAAAATAACAATTTTTTTCTAGCTTCTTCTCGCAGAAGAAATACAGTTATTTTTTTTAGTTGCCTATACAACCTATACAACATATCGATGCCTCCATTCAATATGAGTTTATGTGCTGACAGCGCCGTGTATGAGAATATGCGCTGTGTATAAGCATAGGGAATAGTCTCATACAGAGCGCTGTTCGCACATAGACTCATATTGAATGGAGGCGTCGATATGATCCATTAAAATCGGTTATGCCAATTTTGAGAAATTCTTATTTTTTTATTTTTGTTTAAATTGGTTTATAACATTTGTAAACAATTTTTTTTTATGTTGGCACTTGAGGTAAATTAGTCCGATAATGGTGGGAACTTGCCAATGAAATATGAACCAAAAACAAGCGGGGAAATTAGTGGGAATTTATGGCAACTGACTGAAATTCATGAAAACGTATTGTAATTTAGCGGTAACTTTTGATAACATTTTTTCTAGACGTATGTGCAGTAGCACAATACGCGTGTTACGCAATAGCATAATAGAATGGAAAGAAAGTTTTAGATTCACACACGGAAAGAAATTTTGGGCGACGGCGGTACTTATACGTAACACTGCTGAGCTAAAAACACAAGCGCCAGCGCGCCTTGCGTTCAAGGACGTGGTTGACACACGTGTGCGGCCTCGCGTAAATTTACTCACATATAACCATAGATATATAGGAAGACTCCAATTTCGTGAAAATTTTTTATTTTAATAGGGTTTCTCTTTTTCATTCCGAGCATTGAAATGTAGAAGTCCACAGCATTGTTCCCAGATATAAGGGAGCAACGCTGTACCACAGAGTCGCCCGTGCACGAAAACTGAAACTGCTGTAGCGTTAAAATCGTGATTGTGTTGCCCTACTACACCGAACGCAACAGCTGTCCTAAATTTCTTTCCGTGCAGACGGATGGAATCAGATTGTGAAGATAATTTTTTGGATCATATGTTGGCATACGTTATTAATTTGTATTATAAACTTATGGGAACACGTGAATATTAATGTTTGTAACATATGTTCGGAAAAATTTTAGTTCATGCTGTAATAATTTTTAAAAGATCTTTATCACATAGCATGAAATGAAATGTTTGCCAAAATAGGTTCAAAACTTTCATATTCGATCTTTACGTGTACCTATAAACTTAATTTCCTGCTAACATATGTTACAAAAATTTTACTTCACATTTATTTTCTTCTGTCTCTGTATCTAAAAATGTGGCCTCGTTCAGTTTGGAAACTATAGAATTAAATGTTTTGCCGCACTCTGAAGAATTTTTTTTTGCGAAATACATACAATGATAATAAACATATGTTACAACTGTTCCAAAGTGAAATGCGAATTTTTTAACATAGTCGATATCTGGATGTAAGATATTTTAATGTATCATTGATTTAGTATTATATTATATTTTACTTACGAACAGAATTGCCAAGTATTATGAATAGGACAAAAAGCAGGATAAAAGTGAAAACTCTCATCTTTCTAGAAACAGGAACTTCGACTGATCTTGAACTGGCACTACTTCTATATATATAATAGCCTGCACGTCATATTGACAAATAGTATTACTACATTCTGGCGGTGGAGTGACGTTTTCCCTCAGATTAAAAGTCTATTTACTATCCGTGAAAATGTTAGATATTCTGGATGTAGGATTGATCTACACACACATTGCCAACGAAGTTACACAAATGCCAAAACTTCTGTTAATATTTTTGAAAATTGATACTACGGGGTTGTTGCAGACACTTGATGATTATTCCCAAATTCAGAGTGAAAATTGCAGAATTGAAAATGACAAATGTTGCATCACGATATAATAATAAAGAATTTTTGCGACTTTTTCTGAAATGATGGGCTGATAGCAAAACACAAAATTGATCAAAAGAGTCGGAGAAAAAATAAGTTGATTTTTTTGCGGCAAAAAAAAAATGATGTCACATGCTACGACCAAAAATAGGTTGGCGTTTTAACTCATTTTTGCTCGTAGCGCGTGACTTAATTTGTTTTTCCAAAGAGAAAAAATTAACTCACTCTTGCTAGTCAAAGATTGAATCATTTTTGCTGGCAATCTGGCTGTTGTAACCGTGTTGGTCTGCACGTAATGAAAACGTCCACGTACCCGGTTAACGCTGTTATTCTGCCTGGTGGCAGAAATCTGAATATTGCCGTCAGAAACAAGATTATGGCCCTTTTTGCTTTTCAAAAGTGACTTAATATTTTAGGTTTTTGAAAATTTTAATACGCACTTTAAGAGAAATCTTGAAGAATTGCAGTTAACATATTGGATTATTTTTAGGGATTTAGGGGCCACATTTAAGTCATAATTTTGATTTTGAAAATTAATATTTCAAATTGAATCTCAACTGCCTACAAAACTGCTGTACAAAAAATTTCTTCCGGATTATAAAATGTTTTAAATTTACTGGTCAGCATTTTGAAGCTGTAATTTTTTTTTAATTTTGAATTTAAATTTAGAATTAGCTATCCGAAAAACTCCTTTACAGTAGATGTTATGCAGATCGGATCATTTTTAGGGTTTCATAGGAAAAACTTACGTAGTAGATAAAATGACTGTTCATTCGTTACTGTCCGTTGCTATGTAAAAAAATCACAATTTAGGTCTCTTGATTCAAAAATTCTCATAATTGACTAAAATTTGGCTCAAAACCAGCGTGCCAGATGAGAAATTTTATGGAAGAGCGAAAAAATTTATTTTTGTCCAACCCCCCTTGAAAACGCGCCATTGCATGCACGTGAGGCAGGCGTAATGTGACCGCTTCCAGCCCAGTGGCGTTCGCACATACGCACTCCGCCGCCGGGCCAACATGAAGCTTTACGCCCGCTACATAACACTTTACGCCCCCTAAATAATACTTTACGGCTGATAAATAAAACTTTACGCCTGCTACACATACACTGCACCACGAAAGTGAGAATATAAAGGAAATTATCTTTATCTTTAAAAAAATTGTATGGCTGCACCCCACAGTCTCCCTTCTGCAAAGCACGCGATTTCTTTCTTTCACTTATAATCTAAAATTGTCAAGTACACCAAACATTCTCTATCTTCTTAACATGCTTGTTTTCAAGAAGGGTAGAACAAAAAGTATCGTGTGTATCGAGGGCGTACGACTATTTTGCCTTCCTTACGCCCTCAATACACAATATACTATTTTAAAGTCCTAGGATTATCGGTAAAAAAATATTCATAAATTTAAAACAAAATCAACATATGGAACTGAAAATTAAAAAAACCTTAACCGTACCGTTTCCAACAAAACCTTAAGTAAGGGCACTTGTCGCGCGTTTCATTAAATGATTTTTCATATTTTGTCAATTTTCTGTATTTCAGACCACTGTATAGCGCTAGCATTGAAACGTTAAAAGATTTTTATGACTCAAGTAAATATTAAAAAATCGAAACAAGATCAAAACTTTGTCGTTAAAATAATTTGAAGATTTTCCACTTGAAAATAACTACATTATTGAAAATTATTTATTTAATCATTGACTCAAATTTAAAAAATACTATTTTTCATTGAAAAATTCACAACCAAAACCTCAAATAACAAAAATTGAATAATCTTGAATTCTTAAAGTTTGTTCATTTTAGTCATTGATGTATGATTTTTCATAGGAAATATCCATTTTCGTCGTGAACGAAAAAATATATGCTCAAATTGTTTAAGCTTGTTACCTTGCCTGAAAAATTGTAGATCTTTTCTTGTAAATACCAATTGTACAAAAATTGTAAAAGCTTTTAGATATTCTCAATAACTGTTGATTTTTTCTTAATAATAATAAATTGTTTTGAAAAGCTTTAAAATTTGAAAAGAACCTACAGTGTGGTCAGACCTTCTCAAGAATTGATGATTTTACTTTTAGCACATCGCTTTCTTTCAAAAAACACAAACCTGCAACCTTAAATTCTTAGAATTTGCACACTCAAAAAAAAGTTCTAGTTAAAGTTACTAGACGCGTCTGGTTGAAAAATTTCTAGTTATTTTAATCAGAAATTATGGTCAATTTGACTATTAAATTATAGTTAATTAACTCTGGTTGATTTTTTCTGGTATAAACTATTCTGGTTAATATTTCTGGTAACAGAAGTGTCGCGATCTTGTGTCGGTTTTCAGAAATCTGTCTTTTGTCTCATGGATGTGTCAAGTGACGCTTTGTCGTAAATTTCCAATTCTCGAACAATCGCGATTTGTTAATTGTATTTTCAGTTACATAAGTATAACTAATTACAGTGAACCGTGAATTTTCTTGTGTTATAAGAAAAACCTGCGAGTTATCTGTATGAACACCTTTGGTACAGGGATACTTCAATACTTCCAAACCAAACACATATTTTTTGGGTGTCGTTGAAAAATATTGTAGAAAATATTAACATTGCAGACAATAAATAAACAAAGTGAATGTTCGAGGATTTTGGTATTGACCAAGTGATCTAAGTGCATATTATGTAAAATTCCAAACAAAATAGTCTTAATGAATAGTTTCAGAAACAGAATGCATCAACAATATGCTGCTTTCGCTTCAAGTATTGTATCTATCGCCGTTTATTAATATATCCACATATAGATTATAGTGAGACGAAATTTTAGCGAAGCGGAACATAGTTGCTGCACTCTTTTATCGGAAACTTTTGTTCGATTATTTTTTTTGGGATGCAGTCCATGTAATTTCAGAGGTGGTTAGGAAGAGTCCATGAAGGTAGCAAAGAATCGAAATTCGATAATCGATGCGTACCCGAATATCTGGTTGAGCTTACCAGAACATCTGGTTAAGTTTACCAGAATATCTGGTTATGTTTACCAGAATGTTGTATTCTTAAGCAACCAGAAAACTTTCTAGTAAAGATTTCTGGTTAACTTTACCAGAAACATTACCCAGAAAATTGCCAAACAGAAACTTCGGATACTTTTAACCAGAATTTATAGTAAGGGCATATTTAACATTCTATTCTAGTTGAATTAACCAGAATTCTGGTTGGTTCAACCAGAATTTTTCTTGAGTGCATGATTTCTTTAATACTGGATGTTTTTCCTCCTAAAATAACCATTTTCGTTAAAAAAACATAACCTTAGAGCTGTTTAGATTTTCTCAAAACATGATTACTTTTCTGATGAAATATCCATTTCCGTCAAGAAAATCCAAGCATTTAACCCTGTAATCTCAAAAATGGTACAACTTCCTCAATACGTCAGGAGTTGTCTTTGAAAATACACAGTTCTGTGGGAAAACCCCCAAACATAACTTAAAATGTTTCAAACTTGCTAACTTTCCTCAATACTTGATGAATTTTATTTTACAATAACCAGCCCTGCTGGAAGTTTTTTTTTTCTTTTTAATTATAGATGAGGTGAGAATGTATTTACGCCCTAAGTATGGGACCCAACATAAAAACGGTAATACCCACTAAACTCACCTCCTCTTCCTGCCAACCCAAGTCCTCGGAACCGCTTATCGCATTACTTCAAGGACTTGGCATTCTTCAGACCATCATCCAACCAGAATGCACACATCTTCCTCAGTAGTGTGGTGGTACCACACAAAGGGCTCGTCGGCCTTCGGCATCCTGGTTGGGTATGGCCTTATGGCCCTCTTTGCCGCACCTCCAGCAGGATCTCGTTCGATCAGGTCCTATGCAGTCCTATGCAGATTACCTCTGAAGGCCCTCTTCGTCAAACTAACCTTGATTTCGCCGCTCATTGACTCAATAGAGTGTCTTCTAACAGCGGCCTCCACTTCTTCCCCTTCAGTACTAGTCTCGAGGTCCAAGACCTGGACCTCAATGCGAGGGACGAGCTCGTGCATGCTACCCCCAGCACCAACTGCCTCCTTAATGGCAGCGGACAGTTTGGATCAGCCATCCGCTGCAGGCCCCACTTCCACAAGGACCTCTCCGTTTCTGGTTTCCCTGACTCCCTTGATTTTTACACCAAGGGTGTCCGGTTTTACCTTTCGCTTGAGGTCCTTGAGGACCTCCGCGTAGGTCAAACCCGCGGCCGGTTTCATTAGAACCGCCTCAGGTCAGTCTCGTCTCCTCGTCTTCTTCAGCTTCCCGATGTTGTTGGTTGCAGGTATGGGTACCCCTCCCTTCTCCCTCTTGGGAGTTGAGGTTGCTGCTGCAGCAGCGTGGGTCCTCAGTCTTTTTCTCCTCGGTTTCGAACAACTTGCCTCCACGGGACTCAGGGTGGACTCCCTCTCACGCTTCCCAGTACGGGGAGTGGGAGTTTTCACGGCTTCTTCCGTCTGAGTGCCGCTTTGGCTTGTGTCGACTCTCACGTTTACCTTCTTCATGCGATCATTCACCTTTTTTGCGGCGGCATATCCAACTTCGATTGGTATGAAACTAACGAAATATGCAGCGTTATATGTGGCTGTACCAGCTTTCCTCGCTAATTCCTCCGCTTCTTGTATCCCATGTTTTATTGGAAGGAACATGTTCCTCTCAGTAAAGCAGAATTCACTCATCTTGTTTAGTACGCCCTTCAACTCTGCAATGCGTTCTCGTGCTTCCTTCAGGTCTTGTTCCACCTTCGTTATGTCCTGTCTGGCCTCACTTGTGACTTACGTCAAGCTCCTCGGCCACGTCCGAAGGACCTCCAGGCTCCTCACAAACACTTGGATCATAGCCTCTTTGGTTCCCCCCAAAATCCGTGGAACCAGCACCGGCCACCGGGGCTTGCACCCGATCGGAACCGGCGGAGAGATTGTTACTCTTTCGGAGTCTTCTGTTGTCAAGAAACTCGCTCATCGTTGGTTTATAGTTTGGGGTTCCTTCCCCTAGCTGGTTTTTGTCCGCCCCGGGTATTTGATTTCGCGGTACCACCCATATCTCGGAGGCGTTCCCCTATCCGCAACCTGGGGAGGCGCCCGATGGGGGACCAGCAACCCCACACGGGAGCCCTGCTGGAAGTAGAAATATGGAGAAGGATAGAAATTGGGGTATAGGAAAAGATAGAACTATTCCATCTCGCTCAGTAGGTCACTTTGCAACCCTGCACGGAGAGACTTTTGGTATTGATATTTATTTTATCGCACCTCCATAAATGAAATAAAATATACGAATTTAGGGCTAATCGAGGTACGGTTAGAAAAAGTCGAATAGTGACTACGAAAGTGCAGACTGATATCTCTGATTGGAATATATATATATATATATATATATATATATATATATATATATATGTGTGTGTGTGTATATGTATATATTTCAAGATTAACACTTAAATCGAAACAGAAAATCCTGATCATTTTTTAGTTTTTTTTCCGGTTCAAAAAAACATTTTCCAGTTACTGGAATTACGAAAGAATAATTTTTGAATATAAACATTCGCTCCCATAGAAGTAATTTATAATGCAAAACAGAATTATTTCTCATAAATAAATTTGCAATATTGATATCTTATTCTAGATTTGCAACTATTTACTTAAAATTCTCATTTCTTATTTCTACTTTAAAGTATTGAGATATTGCCGGTCCATCGCATTGACTCTGTCTTGATTGGTTCCATCAACTCTAGGGTGGTTGAAATTGTTATCCGACCCATTGTCGGGAGATTTGCGTGTTTGAATGTTTTGAACCGCACTTACTACAACTATGTTTGGTCGCTCGATATCTCAGAGTCACCGTTAGAGACACCTCACCTAGGTGCCATTCAGCTTTCGACGTGGTGGTCATGCCTCCGCTTGGGGGTTATTTCTTCAGGACCATCCCTGAAGAATTGTCTGCGACTGCTCATTAATTATTGTAATTATATTTCGCAGAAGCCATTGGTGCAGGGACCCTCTATCCACAGCCTGCGGACGCGTCCTGTGGCTTTGTCATAGGCTCTTCAGTTCGGTTCAAGAGGAACCGAAATATATTATCATTTTTGTTTTTGGAATTTCGATTTGACTTATCTAAAGTCTTCATAAATCTATTTGAAGTTCCTGAAGAATTTTAGGGAAATTATTTTTACATAACTTTAAATATAAATAAACAGAAAATAAATATTTACTCAAAATGATGATTCTTTATTAAAAATGGTTTTTCCGTTAAACCAAAAATCACTCGCGCGCGTAACGCTTATTTGATGGCACTCGTGTATGTAGAATCCTTTTCAAGTTATGAATCTCACAAGAAATAATTTTGTTATTTCTTTGATTTTTATTTGTTGTTTTAGCTACAATTTCAAGTGATTCCCAAATCAAGTACAAATTAAAGCCTTGTCAGAGACAGCGACGGATTGACAAAAATAGTTTTATTCCAAGGATTTCCTATTTCGTATCGTAGAAGTATACATGCTATTGAACAAACTATGTATGTCATATACAACAAAATGTCAGCTATTTAGATTTTGTAATTACTTCTTTAAAAATCTTTATGTTTCAATTTTCTCCTATTTGTCATGTTCCAGTTTGTAACGTGACAAATTCGATATTTTTATAATTTTCAGTTTTTAAATTTAAAAAATGAACCAATCTTGGTGAAATTGTTTGTAAGTTGTTGAAAATTATTTTCTGTTAGTATATAGTTGGTATTAAAAATTTCTTGTAATAATCTATGTTTCGAGTTTCGGCAAGCAGTTGGGGTCGAGATCTAGCCAAGTCGAAAACCAAGTCACAAAAAAATGGTTTACTTGCTTCAAAATATAGTCTATGGGATATCATGCGAGAAATTTTGTCTTCTTATTTGAGCACATAAATATTTTTTTATTTCAAGATTAACATTCAAATCTAAAAAGAAAATCCTGATCATTTTTTAGTTTTCTGCTTGTTCAAAAAACGTTTGCCAGTTACTGTAATTACAGAAGACGATTTTTTAAATATGAACATTGGCTCCCATTGAAGTAATTTATAATACAAAATAGAATTGTTTTTAAGGAATAAATTTGCAATCTTAGTATCTTATTATAGATTTGCTAGTCTTTACTTAAAATTCTCATTTCTGATAAAATCTGTAAATGAGAGACAGTTAAAATGTTTATTTCTCACAAGTTAAAAGGTATACAAAATGATTTAATTTTTATATAGAAGCTTTAATTTAAAGAAATTGCACTTTTATGTATATAAAATGTAAACTAAAATGTATTTAAATTATAAGTTGCTTCCGATTAGTAACATGGTATAAATTATTATTTCAAATCAACAAATATCAGATGCTCTAATTTTTACTTTAGATTGTATGAAATCAGCACAGGTTTGGGTCAATAAAGTAAGGTAGAAGGTGAGTTTTTTTTTAAGGTGAGTAAATGCATCTAGTTTTCCTAGTGTGAAGAATTAGTTTGTAAATAAGTACTGTTTCTTGAGGTGATGTAGGCTATTTATAAGATTTACAACATTTACTGTTCACTGTTTCAATCATAAGTAATTAGTAGTTTTCCACTATCAAATTATTAAATTATTAAATTATTTCAAGTAATCGAAAATGTAATTTTCAACTTACCTTTAGTTGCTCACTAGCGCCTACCGAAAAAATTGAGTGTTGCGCTTTCGTTTTTGGGTAGGGCTAAAAAGTTTCCGATTGGGGCCAAAATAACATCCTGTGTTCACGCGTTCATGTTAAAGTAACATTGATAATAGTATACTTCACGAAATGTTATATATTTTTTACTATTACAAATTAAAATACGTTATTTCTGATCTGTATAAGCGATAAAAAATGCATACTGTATCCACAATTATACCTGCTTAGAATAGACCAAACTGGAAGAATGTGTTCACGCTCAAAAATAGTTATTTCTGCTGCGCACAAGCGATGAAAAATACATATTGTATCCAAATAGAGGGGCAGAAATACCCATTTTTAAGCCTTTGAAAATAAGAAATTTATTATTCTTCTCTATGACAAAAACCTTGCGCGAACTGACGACATTTTTTTAGGATTCTATCTGTTTCGGGAGTTCTTTCGACAACTAACAGAAACTTTGTAGCCCTACCCGAAAGCAAAAGCAAAATACTTAAATTTTAAATAGATTAGTAGAATTTCATTTCTAATTAATAAAATCTTACTTCCTGAGATTCTAAAAGATGACCGGGAAAATCTGGTTCAAATGTTTACTAAGGCATAAATCACTTTGTATTAGTTTGCACTCTGTGATGCAAATTTTTTTTTTAAACCTGGTATTTTTCAAAACAATTCAGATAAATATTTTTTCATTTTTAATTCTAAAGAGACGTTTCTCTTGGTTATCAGGTTCGCGAAGAAAAACGCAAAAAAATTTAAAATAAAAAAATGGCGACCATTTTCTTGAAAATTAAGTATCTGAGTTTTTTTCAAAAAATATGTGTGATGCGGGGAAAAGTCTGTAAGCAAAATTATTCCGTTTACTTTTAGGTTTTTCTCCACATCTCGCATAATTAATAAAACTGTTTCTTCAACTTTTCGAATTTTTCGTCGTGAAATTTGAAAAAATGACAAACTTCCAATCAGAATCAAGAAGACAAAGTTGTTGGGTATCTGAAAAACACTTAGATTTTAGTATAACGCTAGGCATATTGAGGAAAAAACGTCATTAATGTAAATTGAAATTCCTTGATTTCTTTTTAATTTACAAACAAAAAATCCAGAGTGGTATCGCCAACGGCGATACCACTCTGGAAACACCAGTTCTCGTAAGATCACTGAAGTTAAGCATTGTTGGGCGCGGTTAGTACTTGGATGGGTGACCGTCCAGGAATACTGCGTTGCTGTTGGCCCGTCGTGGGTGTGGTGGGCCCACATTGGTAGTAAATATCCACCTAGAAACACTACCCGAATAGGGTAGTGAGGCAATGAACTTTCGAGTTCAAACTGCTAATCAATTTTTTTTTTTACAAACAAAAAAATGAAAAATGAAGTTTTTAACTTCTGAAGTGTACTGTTTGTTACTAAATACTGAGGTTCTGAATAAAATACCCAGAAAACATAATTGTTGAAAATGAAAATTCAACTTTCTTGTAAAGAACTCATCATTTTAGATTGAAAATTTTACATTTCGGCAAAACATTCAACGATTTCGTTAAAAATTAAGTTTTGGTAGCAAATTCAACAATTTTTTTTATCTGTTTTTCATTTGAAATTCACCTGTTATGTTGAAAAAATTGTTTTTTCCGGTGAAACATTTTGAATATTCTGTACAAAATTTATCTTTTGGCTCGGAAATTCCACAATTTCGAAGAAAATTCCACTACATGATAAAAATCAACTTTTTGATAGAAAATTCATATTCTTAGGTGGCAAATTTAACTGTTTGGTTGAGAATTTGCCTATTTGGTTGAAAAATTTGAAAATTTAGAAACTTCGTGTTTTTTATTTGAAAAATGAACTCTTTCCGTAGAAATTTAACATTTTTGGTAAAAATGAACCTTTTTTGGTTGAGTATTTTTCTATATTGCTAAACATTCGTCTATTTTGGTTAAATTCAACGGGTTTTGATTGCAAATTAAAATAATTTTTGTTTGTAATATCAGCTAATAAATTTTTTGTTGGTAATTCATCTGTTTGGTTGAATTGGACTGTTTTTGATTTAAAATTAACATATTTTTCCAGTTGAAATATCATGCATTATATTTTTCGTTAGGAATTAATCTGTTGTGATTAAAAATTGAACTGCTTGGTTTAAAGTAGAACTACTTTGTTGAAAATATAACTTTTGTTATTTTTGAGTGGATAAGAATGTCATGAAGTTAATATAAAGCAATCATATCACATACGGAAAATACAGAAGTAAATAATAATTTTTTGAAATTATTGTAAAAATTAAAATTAGTGGTTTTATTTTACAAATAAAGCATCTAAATACAGACTTTCTTTAAAAGATAACTCTTTTTAATTAAAAATTCTACCATTATATTTCTGGTTCAGGATTCACCTTTTTTGGTTTGAAAAACATACTATTCGGTTCAAAATTTAGATATTTTGTTGAAAATTTATTCTTCTGAGGTTGAACATTAATTTTTCAAACTGCAGCATTTTACATAGGTTACATTTTTTGAATGAAAAAATAGTCTGCTAATTTTGAAGAGTTGTGTTTGAATTAAATTGGATGCGTCCTTTATATTGAATTTACAGGAATTTTCTCGCTGTAATTAGAGGAACATTTGTGAATCGTACACAATGTGCTCAAGTCCTGTACGATTTCCTATAAAATCTAAATAAAATGTATTCTGTTATTCACAAGAAAAAACTTTTTTTTTCTCTATCCGAAGAATGGGTAATTCGTAAGCGCATAGTGTTGCAGTATATTTTTAACTCCCAATTAACCGAAAACATTTACATAATAATTTCTGCGGCATAAAGTATAAATTCCAGGAATAATTTGTTTCAAATCATACTTTAACACTGACTGAATTCAAAAATAATAATTAAAAAATTGTAAAAAGAGAACATGGATCGGTATAATTTATTAGCGAACAAGTTATAATGGAGCAAATATCGTCGGAATGTATGTAATATTCTATATTATTGTTGAAGAATTCCTTTCAGTAATTTAAAGTAATGACTATATTTTCGCTTATAAATAAATAAATAAATATAAACACAAAAATAAATAGACATAACTAATATATATATATGTTTAGTTCAACATTTTCATATTTTTATGTATAGATTTATTGTATAGAGGAGATTGAAATGAAATTAAGTGAAAGTCATTGTCGGAGAATATTTTTATTCGATAATGGTTTTGTCCAATTGAAAATCCTAATGAGACACATTTGGATGAGACATTTTTTTCATGTTGAATCCACTGAAACAAGTGACTTATTGAAATGTGTCTTGTTATGCTTTTCTATCGAAAAAAATACATAAATTTCTTATATGAACATTATCGTTGATATCCAGATGTCCTGAAGGATAGTTCCTTATACTCCAGGCACTAGTGGCTCTGTTCTAACCCATGGAGGAAGATGATTATTTTCGATGTCCCAAACACCTAGCACCCCAAAATAGACTCGATACAAATTGGGCTTATATTCACCAAATACATAGACTGCGCTTCTTCTACGATCACGCGTATCTACCTCTTGAGTGAATAGATTTGCATAATAAACATTATAGTTGTGTACTACGAAAATTGCGGAATATGGATTCTTTCTACCATCTTGATTTACAACGCCATATGGGAGTTTTGCAGCGAAATCTTTATGCAAGATTTCTCTATCTGCTGTCAGAATAGGATCCCTGACTGACATAAACACGCGATCACATCTGTCTTCCATACGTAATCTAAAGTTCGGTCGTATGCTAAGCCGCCTATCCCATTCTCCAGAATCCTTTTTCATCAATGTTCCATATTCAATATATTGATTCTTTGCAATCATCAGAGAAATAACGCTGCCTTGATTGATGTTGCGGAAATGTTCTCTTGGTAGAGGGGGAACTTGACCTTCCAATGCATCTAGTTCATTCAGACAAAAAGAGATTTATGAATTTTTTTTTACAGGAAGAAAATATCTATTGGGAAGCATCTCAAAATTGGGATAAGTGGCTCGTTTTTTTGTATATTTTTTACAGTAATCAACTGAAGTTCTTGAAAGTAAAACTTTACAAAAAAGTAATTAATTATAAACTTTCTAATGAACGGTATTTTTCATCTTTTAAACGGAATGATTATTCAGGGAAACAATTATGCATTTGGTATATTTAATAGAATACTGTGACACATTTAACCCACCCCCCATAAAAAAAAAATTATCACATAGATCTTATTCGAGTGCTGGAAATTGGAGCCTCTTGCAAAAATTTCTACAAACTTGTGCGAGGTAAGTTTTTTTATAAAGTGTTTTTTTTTACAAAATCTAACAAAATTTGAAAAACTGAAAATATGATACGAGTGCACTATTTATTCGTTATAACTAACAAAACTGCACCACCAAGCTTAAAAATAAAGTGTAACATTTGTCAATAATAAAACAATCGCCATTCTTATTAAAAACCAATTATGAATTTGAATTACTAACCAATATAAATAAATTCACAACAAAAATTATAATACTAGACTTTTCAACCGAAGAGAATTAAGTTTTAGCGAAAATAGTTGAATTACCAAAAAACAAAATTCGCAACAACAAATGTTCTTCTAGCTCATGGCCCTCTCTATAGACTTTTCCAAATATTTCGAATAATATTTTGTATGATATTCGAGATTAGCGAACAATTTTGAAAAATTAAAATCATGATTATGAAACCTCAAGCTATACTATTGTAAATTAATAATACATATGGGGCATTACTTCTGAATTCACCCCAACCCATTGTTTGAAAAAATCAATATTTCAATTTCATAAATAATGGTAAGAGAAATAGTTTACATTTTTTTTTGAAAGAATACAATGTTATAACTTATGATCCAAATTATCATGAGAAAAAAAATCGATTTTATCACATTTTTAATAATTTGAGAATGTAACATTCTACATTCTCTAAAGGCTTCTTATATTATTTAAGTATTTTCAGTGACATGTTGCGTTTTTATGTTCTTCTATTTCATGGTCCTCCATATACATTTTTCACAATGCTTTGATTAATATTTGTTATGATACTAGAGATTAACAAATAATTTTGGAAAATGATATGTGCAAATTACGAAACCTAGGAATGAAACCAGGGCAGTGCGCTGAATCTGGACATCTACCTGATGACCTTCGAAGGGCCGCTCCGTATACCCAAACCTGACCGTCTCTTCTTAAGCTGGCTAGGGGGTGGATGCCGGATGGCATACTGGACGAGGCTCTCAACAAATGCACCGAGATCAAACTCGGTAAAGGTGCCCAGATTCAGTGTACTGCCCACAATTCATCAATCATCAATTAATCAATCAATCAGTTATTAATTATCACAATACGTATGTCAGACCACCGTATTTTATTATTGTTAATTGTTAACGATTTGACGGAGAGACCATTCTAAGGTTTCTGTATTTACTGTATTCCAGAAATTATGTTGTTTATTTCTCAAAATATGGCGTGGGTAAACATCATTCTAGCGAAATCCATTTCCATTAAATTTCAAAAAATAAGGAGGATGAGGGGGTATATTTTAAGTAACTTTTACAGAACTATTATTTACTTCTTTCAGTAACGTATATAACAGTAACGAGTTACTTTTCTTACTGAGCAGCGTAACTGTAACGTATTAATTGAAGGAAAATCAACTTACGCCAATGATGTACATCACGAACTGTGTCTAGGGTATGTAATCCTGTAAAAAAATAGGAATGTTCATTATTAAGAGTCACACTGATAAGGAGATTGAGAATTTGCAGGGTGAAAGTACATCGAGGTCTATTAGATACGGTTTTTTTATCCAGTGGGTCTTAAATTTCGAGATATACCGGTTTTTATTTTTACGATTAAGCGCTTGACCAAGGATTGGCTAGCCGAGCACTCAAGCATAAATACTCAAACAATATTTGTTTTTCCAAATTTACATGCGTATCGCCCCCAAATTGGTTTAAATCTCGAAAAAAATTAATGCGTTTTTTCAAATGATAGAGTAGAACAGGGCGAGGCAGCCAATTTCTTCTCAGTCCCACAGCGTTAATTGAAATCGCGCGCCTTTGTAATGTAAGGTCGGTTAGGTCAGTCCGCTGTACTTGCCGAAAGTTGAGTGTCGTGACTGTCGCAGTTTGCAAAAATCAGCGTCATTTTTGAAAAACTACTAGCAGAAGGAACATTTTCATCACTTGCGTTTGTTTAGTTTTCGTGTATAGGTTGTGTAAAAAAAATCAGGTGAGTATTTTCCGCAGTAGAATTTTGTGCTCAATACGATGGAATGTTTGGTTTTTCGATATTCAAAATACTTTTTTTGTGTGAAATTTTGTTGGAAAAAAGCACGTGTGGGGCGAGGTAGCCAACAAACGGCAGATTACGCTGAAAAGTGAATTGCTTGTGGCGGCCCTCGACCAGGCCGCCCGAAGAAGGTATAAACTCCTTATGAAACCTCGGACCGCAGCAACGAAGATGACATATTAATTTCTTCGATTTTTTCCAATTTTTTTTTTTTGGTTTTTCTTTTGAGTTCCATTAGATGTCAGAGAAGACATTTAACTTTGTTTTTTATTTTTATATATCATCTTGGACCTAAATTGGTTTAAATCTCGAAAAAAATTAATGCGTTTTTTCAACTGATAGAGTAGAACAGGGCGAGGCAGCCAGTGGGGCGAGGCAGCCAATTTCTTCTCATTCCCACAGCGTTAATTGAAATCGCGCGCCTTTGTAATGTAAGGTCGGTTAGGTCAGTCCGCTGTACTTGCCAAAAGTTGAGTGTCGTGACTGTCGCAGTTTGCAAAAATCAGCGTCATTTTTGAAAAACTACTAGCAGAAGGAACATTTTCATGACTTGCGTTTGTTTAGTTTTCGTGTATAGGTTGTGTAAAAAAAATTAGGTGAGTATTTTCCGCAGTAGAATTATGTGCTCAATACGATGGAATGGTTGGTTTTTCGATATTCAAAATACTTTTTTTGTGTGAAATTTTGTTGGAAAAAAGCACGTGTGGGGCGAGGTAGCCAACAAACGGCAGATTGCGCTTTTCCAATTTTTTTTTGTTTTTTCTTTTGAGTTCCATTAGATGTCAGAGAAGACATTTAACTTTGTTTTTTATTTTTATATATCATCTTGGACCTAACGAAGAACTTATACATTATTATACGTCTGTGTATTATATGGTTGGCTGCCTCGCCCCACGTTTTTACAGTTGAGCAAAAACATAGAGTCTCTGGAAAACGGTTGTAGAAACTGTAATGGGCAAGCTACGTCAAAATGCGTCAAAATGATAATAAAAATGCCACGAGGCAATTTTGTAGCCAAAGAATTAAGCTTTCTAAAAACACCATACACAATTTGATATCATTCCGAACAAGTGCTCTGCACTCCAAAATGTGGCGTCCTGGCTGCCTCGCCCTGTTCTACTCTATGTGGAGAATCCCGCAAGCGCCATGAAGCTTAACACGTATTTCCCATAAGAAATAAAATACATTTTTGTACATTTTATTCAGAATCGTCAGTATTAGCAAAATTCAGTTGGAACTCAACGATTCTCTTCAAAACTAGCTATAGAATACAGATGAATAATTAGTTTTTAAATATCACGCCCACAAGTCTGTTTTATTGAGTCCCAAAAAATCTCCATTAGTGAAAAATTGGGTTTCGCGAGTTTCTGACGCTAATTATGATTTTTTGCTGTTTTTTTTATACGAATTGTTTCCAATATTCAAAATATTACATTCTACTGATAACTAGATGTTCAAATAAATATTTTAAACAATATATTATTGTTTTCAGCAATTTTCTCATAAAGTAAAGTAAGAAAGTCGAGTTTTTTTAGAATTTTGTAATTTGTTTTCAAGTTTGTAGTTCAAGCAAGGTAATAGTCAATTGAATTTAATATAAATATTTGTTTAAACAATTTATTATTATATATAATAATATTATATTTGAATAATGCTAGAAAGTTGCGGTTTTTTCTAAAATGTTCAACTTTTTGTCCACTTTTTACTTTGGGGCTCAGTACGAGGTGAAAATTAATGAAATTTATTAAACATATTTGTTCGAACTAATTATTATTGTGTATAAACGTCATCTCTTATATAATTGCTAGACATTTGCGGTTTTTCTCAAATTTTAAATTTTGCTTTTTAGTTATGCACAAATAATAAATGAACAGCAGAGAAAATCATTGTTTTAACTTTTGTTGCGAACATATAATATTTCTTTTAAATAAAACAGATATTTGAAATATACTTGAAAATTTCTATCTGAAGTATACTAAATGTAAATTTTCCTTGAAGTAGTTGATGCGATCCTTTTTCAAAAATTAATATTATCATTTATTATTTATTCTTAACTAAAAAGTAAAAAAATTCTAAGAATTTTAAAAAAACGCGCAACTTTCTAGAATTATTTGAAGACAAGACCGATGTAAACAATTATACATTTTATCAACAATGATTTTTGTTAAATTAAATTAATTATTATCTCATTATGTAAAGAGTGGAACAAATTTGAAAAATGTGAGAAAAACTGCAACTATGTAGTATTACTATAGAAGAAGATAGTTATAAACGATCAAACATTTTGTGAACAATTAGTTTTGTCAACTTGAAATAATTACTAACTTGCTCTGAACAATTATTTTCATTAAATGTTATTGATTATTATCGCACCCTAAGTGAGAAGTCGACAAAAATAAAAAAAATTCCAGAGAAAACTAATGATAAATTGTTTGAACAATTATGTTTTTTAGCTTGAAATAATTATTACCTTACACTGATTGAACAGTAGTACAAAAGTGGAAAATTATAGATAAAAACTGCAACTTTCTAGCAATATTCTAAAAGAATATTATCATAAATAATAATAAATTATTTAAACAATTATTTTCAACAAATTTATATGGCTATTGTCTCGATCAAACTGAAAAATTGAATGTAAGGAAAAAAATTTGGAAGCAACCTCGACTTTCTAACTCTATTCTGAGAAAAAATTACTAAGAACAATAATAAATTGTTTGAATAATTTATGTTAACATATAATTATTGATAGAAAGTAGAATTTTATGTATTAGAAATAAATTTTATTTTAAAACCCGCAAAAAAATTATTATCTCCAAAAACTCGCAAAACCCAATTTTTCGCTTATGGGGTTTTTCGGAACCCTACAAAAAAGGCTTATGGCGTTGATATTTGAAAAATAATTATTCATTTGTTTTCTGTAGATAACTGCGTAGCGAAATGTTGAGTTTTGACTTGATTCATCTAATATTGACCATTCTAAAAAAATGCCCAGAAAAGGTGTTTTTATTCATAATAATGTTCTACGACTGATCAAGTAAATAACTAACAAAATTTTCTGCCTAAAAGAAAGTTATCAATTTTTATCTTATATATTGCATAAATCATGTATTCATATCTTCAAGCTCATGGATATCTTAGCGAATTTTAAGCAACATAAAACTTTCAGCAAAGAAGTTGTTCTGAAAGCTATACATACGTTTTGTACATTGTTAATTCCCTAAAATAGTAACTTTTTAAAATTTTCAAGGGTAAAACATTGTTGAAGCAAATGAAGATGATTTAAATAATTACCAAATATCTTTAAAAATATATGTTACTCTCAACATTTGTTGAATGCGTAATTAATTTCAGAAAATAATAACTTTTATACGATTTACAGGGAAAAAATTCTTGAAACAAATTAAATTTTTTAAAATATTTTCAAATATTTTTAGCAAGATATATTATTTTTGAAACTCAGCAGCTATATTATTTGTCCCGAAAAATAATAACTGTTCACGATTTAAAGGCGAAAAAAAATTGCTTACACAAATAATAATTGTTTAGGCAATTCAAAATGAGTTAGAAAATACTTTGATATTTTTCACTTATCGAATAAAAGTAATTTATGTTGAAAAGGTTCCAAAAATACTGTTTTTAGCATGAATTTGACATAAAACTATTATTTTGCATGACTAAACTCTCATTTACAAAAAGTTAGTGAAAAGCAATTCTTTTTCCATTTTTTTTTAGAAAACCGAGCTTTTCCCATTAAAACACCGTGTTAACTTCAAAATTCCGGTAGAACGATTTAATGTTCACTGATTTAAAAAAAATGGAATTTCTTTTTCCGGAAGACAAGCAAATTGGAGGGGGACTGATCACCACAAATATAAAGTCGAATTTTTACAGGTATAAATTTCGACCACCCTAAGATAACATACAAAATCTGATGAAATTAAAAAATTCTAATTTGCTAAAAACATTTTTATATTGTTCAATAAGATATATAAATGTGATAAAAATGAAAAATTCCTGAATCTGTTCGAGAAACTCTTTACAACAGTTTTTTTTTTATGTTGTTCAAGCCAAACTTATCTAAAAAGGTCTGAATTCTTAAAAGAATTACGGAAGAGTGTACTAAAAATTCAGAATCGAGTTTGCCAAAAAAACATTCCAAATTGTAATGATCTTTTATCATCATTCTGAAGTTAAGAAATGTTTTGTTATAAAGTCACGAAAAGCGCAGATCATTTTTACTAAAAAATAATAATATTTAGGAATGCTATTTTAGCCAAGAACAATTCTTTTTTTTTAAACATTCATAGATATATGAATTATATTGTGTATAATTTGAAAATTTAATGAAAATATTTCTTTATATATAAAATGTTTTTCTTGAAATTTTGCATGTTCCTGACTTTTACCAGGGTTAAAAATCGACTGTAATGTCAGAGAAGTATTTTTCATGTAACTGCCAAGTTTAAAATAATGTAGATTTAATATAAAAGGTTTCCTTCTACTGACTGGCTTATTATACAACAATGTCCGAAGGTGGCTGGGCAATGTCGACAATGCTCGGCCATTATCGGAGATTTGCCGATTTCGGACATATGGCCGTAACATATATGTATACTACTATTACTACTACTACCTTGATTTATGTCGCTTACTGTAGGTTCCCCGACACGGACATGAACTCCAGCTGTAAAATATAATATAGGGATTTTTATTTAAGAATTTTTCCAACAAACGCCTAAAGTTTGCTATTGGTCCGAAATAAAGATAGCCCAAACGTAATCTCAAAGTAAGTTCGTATTTACATTATCAACACATGACTCGGGCTAATAATTGGACCAATGGAAAAATTGACAAAATGCTCAATATTGACACATAACTCCAGGGGCGCGAAGATCTTTTCCGACTTTAGCAGTGCTCTAGTTGAGTGTTTTGGCTTAAAAGATACACCACGATAGATGCAATATTTTTTTCAAAATGACAAATACGAAAAATTTTAGATACGCACTGGATTTCCCACAAAAACCCTGCTGAAAGTCAAAACTGGTATTTACCATTTAGGGCGGACCTTTGTGAGGCCTGGCGTGGGTCCAGAGAATTGACCTGAGGGGGTTGAGGAATGACAGCGTCGGACAATTATGTATGTTACAGGCAAAGTATATAATCCGGCAATATATTGTATATACTATATATATATAAATTAAAAAAGGGTTAAAGAACCACCGCTGGGTCCCACTAGGAGCAACTGCCATTTAAAAATGACACCGGCTCCCAGTTGAACCGCGGTAAACCACACTTATGGTCACGTCTCGCGACATTATATATATATATTTTTAATTTACAATTTTTGTCAAATTTTGACGTTTTTCTTTAAATGAAAGCTTACTCAATTTTGAAGAGAGTGTAAGAATCGTGTGGTCCAAATTTATACCTGCACGTCTCGCCAAAGTGGGCGGAGAACGTCTAGAAAAGTCCTTTTTGGCCGTCGGCAAATTAGTATGACAGCTTCGAGATTAATTACATACCAATTTGAAACAAACTTGGATTAAATTGGATATTCATATTTAACTGAATTGTCCTTGAAATGATATTATAAATCACGCGAGTTAGATGTGACATTACTTACAATGCCTGGGCAATTTGTGAAATGAGCAATTGCATTTCAAATAATGAAATTTAACACAGATTTCCCATAAGAAAAAAAGTCATTTTTGCAAATTTTATTCAGAATAATTAATATCAGGCGAACCGAGTTGAAATTCAACATTTTTTTCACAATTATCTATGAAGTGCGAATCGAAACTCAGTTTTCAAATATCACCCCCATAAGTCAGTTTTGAAGGTCCCAAAAAAACCTTATGAGTGAAAAATTGCGTTTTGCAAGATTTTGGCGCTAATTAGGATTTATTTGCTTTTTTTTTTTAATACAATGGTTAAAAATACTACTTTCTATTTACTAGAAGATGTTTATACATATGATTTAAGCAATTTATTATTGTTTTTAGCAATTTTTTCTGAGTATAGAGTTAGAAAGTCGCGGTTTTTCCTACACTGTTAGAAATTTCTATAGCGATTTTACTATAAATGTAATGGAAGCAATATGCATATACGTGTAGTAAATTTAATATACCATCATCTTGTAAAATTAATATACATGTATAGTAAAACAGAGTGCGTGAAAGTTGAAAGTTCTTTGATGCACACAAATCTTGTCAAATATTTAAAACTAAAGTAATAACCTACAATTGATCGTCTAAATTCATATTTTTAATCAAATTGCAACGTACAGGTGAGATTTTCTTCAAAATTCACTGTAAATGTCAGAATTTTAACAAAAAAACCGCTGCTTTTAGGTTAGGTGTCTTAATTATTCGCTTAATTGAACTTTTCCACTTAAAACCCAGCATAATTTATGTTTAACTAGAAAAAAATATCATGCTTTATTATTTGGAATTGACGATTACTGCCAAAATTAATTTTAATTTGTTTAAAGTGAATTTCTCTGACTTTTCTAAGAGTTGACCAATATACATGTATATGAAATTTACTATGCAGCCTCTTAATTGCTATTTCATAGATCGAGTTTTTAGATTTACTATACAAATGTATCGTAAATCTATATTAAAATTGCAAACATTTTTAACAGTGTAACTTAGCAACTTTTCAGTTTGAGTAAACCAATAATGAATTGAATTTCACAAAAATAATTGTTCAAACAATTTATTGTCACTCGCCATAATATTTTTTCAGAATAATGCTACAAAAGTTGCAGTTTTTTCTACAATTTTTCACTTTTCATCCACTTTTCAATTAGTGTGAGGTAATAATGGATGAAATTCAACATAAATACTTATCTAAAGAAATTATTCTTTGTCCTAACAATCTTATTCATTATTTTTGGACAGTTGCGGTATTTCCTGAAATTTCTAACTTTTTGTTCACTTTTTACATTTGCGTTAATATTACCTGACATTTTCAGAAAAGACCGCAACTATCTAACATTACTATAGAAGAAGATGGTTCTAAATAACGTGGAATATTTCATGAAAAACGCAACTTCCTAACACTATTCAACGACAATATTATTAAAAGTGATACAAATACAATACCAAGTTGTTTCAATAATTTGAAGAAACATCTAATTATCAATAAAAAGTAGTATTTCATGTATTATAAACCATTTTTATTAAAAGAACGCAAAAAAATCATAATTAGCGCCAAAAACTCGCAAAAAATAATTTTTGACTTTTGGGATTTTCATATTGACGGGGCTTCTAAAACACACTGTGAACTACTTAAAAAAAAATTTTAAGAAAATCAAAAGTGGAGTTTTTAAAAACGGTGTTTAAACATTTATTATTTCTAAATCCAAAAAATCTTTAAAATTTTGTTTTCAAAGAAACCTTTTTTCAAACTGCGTCTCGTTATGAATAATTAAAAAAATCTATCTTGATATCTTTAAAATCACCAAAGTGATGAAATTTAAAAGAAATGAAAAATTTCTTGAATAGAGAATATTTATAACACACCTCGCTGGACTCTGTTGGGAATCATATATAATGCCTAGGGATGGTACATATTGCAAGATTATATAATCTGCCTGTAACATATATAATGCCCAGAAGAGACCAGGAAAAATGTGTAATAAATATTCTCCATTTTAGAAATTTCTCCTTTTTTTTTTAATTTGAATGACAATGAGATGTATTTTTTCAAATTATTCACAAAAAGACGCAGTTTGAAAATATCTTAAACAAAAAAAATTAACAAATTTTTAATGATAGTTTACAATTTTCCACGAGTGAAAAATTAGGTTTTAAGCACCATAAATCAAATTTATTACTGTTTTTAGCAATTTGAACTTAGAATAGAGTTCGAAAGTCGGGGGTTTTCCGAATTTTTAAACTTATTTTCAAAATTACGATCAAAGTAAGATAATAATTAATCCAGGTTAAGAAACATAATCAGTGAAACAATTTAGTATTGAATTCATTATTAGAATTTTATTGACCCTCTGGTATCACATGAGTTGGTGTTATTTGCCTTGGTGTATATAAACCACCTTCAAAATGGACCACATTAGCCAAATATTCCTGGTATGAAGATCAGAAAAAATCGATAATTACAGGAAACGTATGCTACTAGAAATGATTCACATTGCAAGTGAACCCAATACTGTCAATAAAAGAACATACATTCAAAAACCTTCTGCTTTCTATAAAGCTTTATTTCAGAAACAATAAATAATTCTCACGTCCCTTCCTTTTTTTATCAGGTTTCACTATAAATACTTTTGATTAAATAAGTTTTCTTTTTGACTGTTGTTGATCCTAATATTATTACAATAAATGATACTGAAACAATAATACCATTTGATACAAAATAAATTCAAATAAATTTAAAAGAACATATAAAAATTAATCAAAGCAATAAATCAGTACCCCTCAGTAACAAGAATATTACTGAAAATGTAAATTTGGTCTTGTTTAGAAATAAATCACTGAAGAGGACTCCCACATGAGTCGAAACGTCTAAAAGCTCATATCAAGAAACACCAACTCATGCCATTTAGTATTATTATTAATGATATTGTCTGAATAACGCTAGAAAATTAAAAATTTTTTTCGGAAATATTCTACATTTTTTCCACTTTTCAATTCGTGTGTAGTGATAATGGATGCAATTGAACAAACCTATTTGTTTGGAGGAATAATTATTGTTCATAACAATTTTATAACAATAACTTTTAATTTTGTCGCCCCCAACCCCCTTGTGTTGTGATCGGAAAATGCTCCAAAAAATGCGAAATATTAGTTTCATGTAAAATTCATGCTAAAGATGGTATTTTTTAGAATTTCCTTTAAATTACTTATTTATATTCGATAAGTCACAAATTTCCAAGTATTTTTCATCCAATCAAAATTTTGTTAAACGATTACTATTTGTTCAAACAATTTTGTTCTCGCCTGTAAATCGTAAAAAGTTATTATTGATTGGGGCTTATGACACAATTAACCAATGATAAATGTAATATTTTTCGTTGAGAATATTTTGCAATTCTTTAAACAATGTTCATTATTTGAACAATTTTTTTATCCTGTAAATCGTAAAAATTGTTTTTTTTTTTAAATTAATGACACAGATAAAGAATGTTCAGAGTGATATTGTTTGTGAAAGACAG
This sequence comes from Andricus curvator, assembly GCA_932195095.1. NCBI lineage: Eukaryota > Metazoa > Arthropoda > Insecta > Hymenoptera > Cynipidae > Andricus > Andricus curvator. Next base: position 129,551 of record CAKNYM010050867.1, read on the forward strand.
TTAGCATTAATTTGAGAAATTAATATCACTTGCTTCTTCTTTTCACTACCAAATATGTTAAGTTAGAAATATTATTCTTGAAATGAATTGACCTTTTTTACAAAAAATGATATTTTGCATTTTGTGCGGCATTTTCGGGAACAATGCAAGAGTTGGAGTTCATAAAAAGTACTCCTTTTTCCTATTTTTTCGAAAACCGAGCTATTTCCATTTAATATCCCATGTTAATTTCAAAGGCCCGGGGTAAGGGCCAATGGTGACATATTAAAAAAAATTGAGTTTCTATTTTCCTAAAACAAACAAACTGGGGAGATGAGCGATCAATCGCCAAAAATCGAAAGTCGAATTTTTACAGGTATGGATTTGGATCACCCTTTTCTTAGACTGATTCAAGACCTCTTTTATAAATATGAAAATCTTAAAGAAATGTCACTTCTGAAAATTCGAAGAAGTCGACTTTTTTGTCAAGTAAAAAATGGGTGAAATAATAAAAAAAAAACTTCTGTCACGAATCTTTTTATATATGTTTTTTTTAAATGTTCCTGCAAAACAAAGTGTCAAACAAACAAATGTTTACGCGCAAAAGAGAAAGTTCAGTGTCAATCAAAATGGCATTCCAGGATGTTATGTTATAATCAATAGCGAGTAAACGTGTGTTGAATTCTAAAAGTGTTCTTCAATTCATCATGACCTTCTTTAACTACATAAACTTTGCCTAAAATGGCCAGACATTATATATAATTCCTGGATTATATACTTTGCCTGTGACATATACACATGGAGAGCTATGACTAAATCAATTAACCAATAGTGTAAGGGGTATTAATTGGATCATAGCCTTTCACTATTTCCAATAACTTTCTAGAAATTTCGTAAATTTTTATGAATTTCTGAAATTTATATAAATTCGCTTTGTTTGTTTTTTTGTAAAAAAGTTGTTTTCGGGTTTACTTTGAAAACGAAGAAGGCTACAGCATTGTATCCAGAGAAAAAAATGTAGAATTAAATTTTCTATAAAAATATTTACTAGAGCCAACACCATTCAACAAGTACAATTTATTGGCAGTTATGGAACGAAATTTCAATTTTTTTTCTAAATCACAATAACTTTTTCTTAGTCAAAAAAATTGATATCTACTTACATTCTTCATTAATTTCACCATTGTGGTGTAGTACCTGCTCCCTCGCCGTCGAGCGCGTCTGCTCCCAAGAGTATGCACGAGTAAACTGTGGTGTACTTGCTCCTGAAACATATACTACAGGGATTTTTGGTCAGGAATTTTTTTTAACGAACCCCAAAGATTTGCTATTCGTCCAAACCAAAGATAGCTCAAATGTCATCCCAAAGTCTGTTAATATTATAACCAATGTACCAAATTTCGATTAAGTAAATATATTTTGTGAATCTAGCCACCCTAAGTTATTTATTTCTAGAGTATGATGTTGTTTTGAATTCTTGTTGTCCATTCACATGGCTTAAAATATAGGGGTTTGCTCACGCGTCTTCAGAATCAACCAGTCAATTGAAAAATGTGAAAAAAGTTATAAATTGTTTGCAATTATATTTTTGTCACGTCTAATTTATATCTCTGTGAATGAGACATTAATCCGAAGAGACATTAGAAGCCATAGGACAAATAGTTTGTGAACAGAGTGACAATAGAGTGAATGACGCCTGAAACAGAGATCTTGGATACTAATGGTCGGAGCAGTGTTGCGGAACGACCGTGTCATTAAAATAAATAACACGAGAATTCTAGATCAATCGAAAAAATCTATAACCCTACCCCACATTACTCGCTTTCTCACCGAGCAAGTCACGCCTACCCCGAAAGGGAAATGGCTTAATGGTATAATAATAATAATAATAAAAATAAAAATAAATTTTCCATGAAGGACTTTCTGCCGATTGTTCATTTCCCGACATCCCTTTGGTATCAACATAACCAAGGCAAAGTTTTGTCTCTTAGAAGGTATAGTTCAATCAAAATTTGCACGATTTTTTGCTTTTTCATATGCTATTGCGAAATTTAGCGCAATTTGTAATTGAAATTTGAATTTACGCAAATTTTATATCGAAAAACTTCAAGAAGTTATAGAAAAAGAAAAATGTTCAGCCTGAGCTACTGCGTATGCGTCCAGCAGAACAGTTATTAAAAGTTACCAGTTGCGAAAAGACAAACAGATTCTATTGAAGGCTCTTGTTCTATTCATTTAAATCAACCCTGAGATGATTAGGGTTTTCATAAAACAGTAGATCTTCAGTTAGCGGGAAACTCGTCAAAGTTCTTGATTGAATAAATCAATGATAAATTTTACATTCATGAAAGAGAACATTTATCTCCACTCTATTTCCACTCTTGTTGCACATTTTTATAATCATTAGTCGATTAATCGTCTTAGCCGAAATTACAGTTTCGCGGAATCACTACCGGTCCGTCGCGTCGCTGTGCTCTTCAGAACGCTTACTAATGACACGGATTCGGCAATACTTAGTTTTCACTCATACTTGAGCATGAGTAAGCGATTTGACATACACACACATGCCACGGAATTTAGACAATAATCGCAAAGGTATACTCACACTCTTAACATACCGTCCGCCTCGTGGTGCTAGAGCGACACGAAATAAAGAAATAAAGTTTAGCGATTACTAAAAGAATATGTCGTTTCGTAAGTTGGTCACCTGAATTTGAAAACTATCGAAAGCTTGATCCCAATATAGACCAACAAATTTCAACTGAATGTCCTGCCCAGCAAAAAATTCAAAGGCTCTTTCATGATTGCCAGAAGGACAGTCTTGTAGTAACTGATCGCCATTAGAGGCTCATTTTCGAAGATGAAGGCCTGCCCGAGCAATCAACTGAGAGACCTGGGATCTTAATGCTTTGGCTTTCTCAAATTCCTCAGCGCCAAATAATACGTCATGGAAGTAAAGATTATTTTCTAGGATTGACTTAGCCTGTGGAAAGGCAGACCCTTCATCTTTAGCCAACTGCATGATTACACGGTTCGCAATATAAGGTGCACAAATAACAGTAGTCAGTCGTCAAACCTCCAACTAAGCTTCAGAAGATAACCACAAAGTACGCTGATAATCACGATCGCGGGGATCAACCACAATTTGCCAAAACATTTTTACTACGTCAGCTACATATACGAATCAAGGCTCGCGCCATCGTAATATGATATAAACTAGATCAATCAGCAATCGATAAAAAAAAATCAATAATTTTCTGCGGGAACACTTGACGTATTCTGCCCCATAGATTAAATCACTCAACAAACAAATTTTTCTCCTTGTAGAACATAACAGTTTAAAAATGCGAAGAAATTTAAAAAAAAAACACACATTGACCATGTCGTAACAGATATAGGTAAGAGCACAAGAATTGTTAAGTCAAAAAAGTAAGCTGAACAATTTTACTCACAGTTGCGTTGAAGCATTTCATTATAAATAAATAAGAACGTACTCATCAACATTCTGACTTGAGAACTTTTCTTAAAGTTGAAGTTGACTGCTGGTGAACGTAATCGTTGATGAAGAAGCAAACATTCGAGAAGTTTTACTTGTAGAACAAAGTTAATAGAACTTCAAAATTTGCAGAAAATTGCGTTGAAGAACTTCGTGATTATGCAATGAGATTATGCCATATATAAAAACAGTTAGCTGTACAATACTCCGGGTCAGACGAAAATAAGACAGTCGGCCGATCGATCAAGTTGATGAGAGAGAAGACGCTGATTCCTTGAGATAGGTAGTAAGTACAAAGCTCACTGAGTAACTGACTCATAAATGATTTCTCAAGGAAGCGTGAGCTCACACCTTAACAGGCTTGATACAAAGAAAGACGCAAGTAATATTTTCATTTTCCACATACTTTTTCTCAAGTCTGACCTCTTGTCTGGGAAATGTATTACGTCCAGCACTGATTTTCACTAAAATTTCAGTAGCGGCAATGTGAGAATGGTAAGCATTCAAATTTCAGGTGGAAAATAACCGAGCACCTCGTTATACCAACATTCTGAACTGTAACGGAGACGAAGTCATATTGGTTTCAGCAATGTTCACGACTTTTGCGAACTTTATGGAACAGTCTCCAAATGTTAAATGATGAACAAATTTGATTGAAGGTACTTGTTCTTTTCATTTAAATGAACTATGAGATGATGTGGGTTTGCATAAAACAGTAGATCTTCAGTCGGCGGGAAACTTCTCAAAGTTCTTGATTGAATGAAACTCTTATTTCACATTTTTATAACCATCAGTTGATTATTCGTCTTAGATGAAATTACAGTTTCCCGGATTCACTACCGATCCGTCACGGTGCTCGTTAGCACGCTTACTGATGACACGGATTTGGCAATACTTAGTTTTCACTCAGACTTGAGCGTGAGTAAGCGATTTGACACACACACATACACAAACATGCCACATAATTCAGACAATAATCGCAAAGATATACTCACACTCCTAACACCAGTGAATTACGACACATTTTCATGAATTTCCGTAAATGCCCATGAATCACCATAGATTTCAACAAATTTCTACACATTTTTGTCCAGAGAAAAGTGATGCGCAATTAATTTTTCTATAAGAATATGTACTCTTTAATTTAAAATTCAAAACTTTTTTCAAAGGTCTTCAGGGGTCAGCCCCGTTCAGCGAGAACAGTTTTTTGGCAATTAAGAAATAAGATTTGAATTTTTTTCTGAGTCCCAACAATTTATTTTTAGTTTAAAAAATTGTAATATACTAACATCCATCAGGAGTACGTTGTGTATATGGCTGGCCGGAACTTGAGGCACCTCCATCTGTAAGATATAACATAGGGATTTTTATTAAAGAATTTTTTCAAAAAAACCCCAACATTTTGAAATCAGCGACCCCAAAACCCCCCTCATAACACACCCAGATAAACGATCCGTGAAATTAACAACACAATCGTTACAAATATGGACAACACGACATTTTAGAAGATTTAAAAAGAAGGTCAATTAAATCTACTGATTTTCTGTAGATATGACCTAACTTACAGTAAAATGTACAAGTGTATGGAAAATGCCAGGTTCAGTGGATTTTACTGGAGGCTCGGTGAAATGCACAAAAAATCAGTAGATTTAACTGAAGTTCTTGTAGAATCTATTAAAAAGTCCTGTCGTATGGTATATTGGATCCACCATTTGAATGTGAAACTTGTGACATCAAGTTCAAAATGAGCGTCTACAAAAACACCCCTGGTACCAAGTTTTATACAGCTGTGACAAGAAATCGAATTTTTTCTACTTTTATTGAATTTTGGCACACTGTGTGACCACTAGCAGTGCTCCAGTTGGGTGTTCTGGCTTTGAAGATTGGTCTCGATGGTAGCAGTATTATTTTTTAAATTATTTTGGAGTGGCTTTTAAATCTACATGGGAAAAACGCTCACGAAAACTTTTGGGCACGTACTGTATTATTCACAACAGTCCTGCTGAAAGTTGAATAGCTGGAGAGCCAACAAACCTGAAGAAGTCATAGAAAGGCAGACACACAAATTCCGAGCACAATTCATACGCCCAGTAAAACGGTTATTGAATTTATCAAAATTCACTGGAAAATTACCATAAAAATCTCAAATTTGAAAAATTTCCATAAATTTTATATATTTCCACCAATTTCACCAATTTTCATAAATTTTCACAACTTTCATCAATTTTCATAAATTTTTACAAATTTCAGAAATTATTTTGCCTTGATTTAGAAAAACTCCGTTAACTGTAAAATATCAAGATCAAATAGAATATGTAAAAGGAAAAGAGAATAAAGGTGCAGATCAAGACCTGACGTTACCTCGAACGAGAATTGATCTGGAAATAAAACAAAAACCGAAACAGAGACTAAAACGGAAACCGATGATGACTCAGAATTGAAACAAGAAGCTCTTTACGAGAATTTTTCTACATGGAGATTGAAACTAGAACAACGGAAAATTAAGACTAGTCCAAATGCTTATGGTAAACTCTGAAGAAATATGACTGAAGAAGTCTTACCTTCTTTCAATGGAGAAAAATGGCTAAATTATTTTGAACAAGTAAATCAAGAGGCAATGAACAAGAAATTTACTATCGTATGGTTTATAATTGGAGATCCACTTATTACTACTCGAGAGAAAGAGTTTTTTCAAGAATTAATTGTATATCTATCTACTGTTCACACTGAACACCAATTTCATACATGCTTTGATAACACTCGTGAATTGTGTAAAGAAGAATACTATTATGAAAGAAGCTCACCAAAACCACCTCGGAGAAAAGAATAAATTAGGAAAAGCAGAAAAAAAATAGCACAATGGCCCAGAATGGATCAAAAAGTAATTGATTATGTTAAAAAATGTCCTATTTGCCAATTAAACAAAACCACTCGTTTAAGAAACCAAGCAGGGGCAATTATTCCTGATATTCCACAAGCACCCAACGATAAACTTGCACTTGATATATTTGATCCTTTACCCGAAACAATAAGAGGAAACAAGTATATTTTGAGTTTACAGGATAGATTAACGAGATACACAACTTTGATCCGACTTTCGAATGAAACTTCTGAATCTGTATTAACTGGATTTTTTGAACATTATATACACGTTTTTGGAGCACCAAAAAAAATCCTCACAGATCAAGGAAGAAATTTCATTTCAGAATTAATTCAGCAATTCGAAGAGGCTCTAAACATCCAACACGTTAAAACCACTTTGTTTCACCCCCAGTCAAATAATATTGAATGCATGGATTCAACTTTAACGAATCTGATCAAAACTGCAACCGCCGAAAACCACAAGGAATGAGTCGATAATTTGAAATACGTGAACTTTGCAATCAATACTATAAAAAATAAAACAACAGGATTTTCACCCTTTGAACTCACTTTCGGAACAGAACCAAACATTCCCTCTTCAATACCAACTTCTCCAACTTTACCCCATCAAAATCTAATCGAAAAATGGAAGGACAGACATAATTTGAATCTAGGAAAAGCTAGAGAACGATTCGAATTAGAACATTAGAAAACCAAAGAGAGACTAGATAAAAACATTACTCAGGGCCACCCTGTTTACAAAATAGGACAACTGGTAAAAGTCCTACGTCAACCAAAATCTAATAACCTCGACCCGTCATGGAAAGGCCCTTATAGCATAACTAAAATTTTTGATAATAACAATTTAGAGATTCAGATAAAAAACAAAACATCCATAGTGGATATAGATCATACGATGCCTTATCTTTCACATGAAGACGATAGGGATCACACTGATTCTGCTACTCCTGGGAATAGTCACGATGACTAACGCTACTTGCGCCATAACTCCTATCAACGGAAACATCTATGTAGAGGAAATAGCGAAAGTCCATCTCCTTCACGAGACATGGAAACTGATAGTAGGAACTAACATCACGTCTATGATAGAGCGTATTGAAACCGTGAATAGAACAATAAGTTTAGCAGAAACAGTTTGCAAAGTTAACTGTACTGACACGCGAATAATAAGGTCTAGGTTCAACAGATTGGTAGCTAGAAATAATATTCTCAAGAACCTCTTAGGAAAACCTAGAGTGAGAAGAGGTCTCGCCTATATCGTTAGCGATATTTCTGAGGCTTTATTTGGTACTCTATTTACTTCAGATCTTGATCAATAAACTCTAAATTTCATAAGATATAGAAATATAACAAAGAAGTAGCAAGTTTCCTGACAAACTATACTAAAATTCTCAAAATGATCCTTGATGACTCTTCCACCAGTTCACTTGATAATGTAAATAAGGAAGTGAAAGCAAGATTAACAAGCAGCTTGAATGAAGCTATGTAAAGTAATTATGCAAACTCTAAACTACTAATAGCTGCGGTTATGATCGATGAAATAACAGACGATATGGACACCGCCATCAATGTCATCGCCAATGGTAAATACAGTATCATTCACCCTCAGATCTTGATGCCGGCAATAATGAAGAACACCATCTAAAAGTTCGAGAACGTACACATGACTCTTCATCATTTCGATAACATGGAAGATAACTACCAACACTTAATCGACATCAGCGGAATTAAAGTAGCTGTAGTAAGAGGTCTTATAACATACGTGATCCAAATCCCAGTCATAGAAAAAGAAGAAGGTTCCCTTCAACATATTATTCCAATAACTGAAAAGATCCACATGGTATATATGTCCATAGTACCCAATTACGACTACATAATAAAGTATCGAGACTCCTATATCCCTACCGACACCTTGACTCTTCAGAATTGTCGACAGCAGAATACAAAATGTGTAAACGTCGACAACCTAATATTGAGCTCATCGATACAAACACCTGCGAGTCTAGCATTTTCAAAAGATATGAAAATTTTAACTGTAATCACTCACCTTACTTACTGCACAAGGAAAATAAAAAATACTCAACGGTTACATTATAATACCTACGGGCAAATTAACTTTAGACTTCTCATGTAAAGATTTCGTTGAAACTAAAGAAATATTTAAACCCATTTTGAAAGTAGGTAAAGACTGTAAGATATTTAATAATTACGACATATTAGATTTTAATACTGAAATAGAACAACACTTTTATGAATTATTCAATGTAACCTACAGTGCGAACTTAGACCAAATTGATACCCTTGTCATACGTAATAAACTAATTCAACTACCTAAACAAATATGTTATCTAATGATGACCTTAGATTAGCATGATTTAGCCTCGACGATGCACAGAATATATTAGCAAATATTGCCACACACAGGCGTTTAAAGACCTGGAAAGAAAGAGGTTTAGATTGATTACATTATTTAGGATATGCAGCCCTAGCTTGAGGAACATTGTGCCTAATGTACAAATGCGTATTAATTGACTGCATAAAGAATTGCGTTCCTAGATAATCATGTTTCTTCTGCGTTAAAACATCAGTTACAAGACCAACTCATGTTGTGAACTATATTACCACAGTTCAACCACTTTTGCAACCCGATATTGAACTTCGACATTAAATGTGTTAAAATATAATGTTTAGGGACTAACAGCAGTTGAAAGGGAGGACTGTTACGCCTACCTGAACACTGCAGAGAGATCCAAGTTCTTTTTGCTCCGTATACAGCTCCAAAATACATTATTTTCCTATTCTTTTGGAGCTGTATACGAAACAAAAAGAAATTAGAGCTCTCTGCAGTGGAACCGTCGATGTAAACTACACTAAAGGCCCAGTGCGGCAGTCTGTTCGCATCATACGACGAATTGTAAAATGAGCCACTGATAATATAAAGGGGAAATATCTCGTAGGTGAGTAAAACGCAGCTACAGAAAATTACCTAAAAAAATTGGATATGATTTCACGTCTGTAAAAAGTAGTAATAGAGCATTGACAGTAAAAAGTAGACAACGGAATTTGGGCCGTAAGATACAGGAATAGAAAAAATCGGCAGTAAAAAGTGGACACAATAATAATAAACGCGCGTTTCCGCTTTTCAGTGCCGAGTTTTTCTATTTCTGTTTCTTACGGCCCAAGTCTGTTGTCTACATTCTACTGCCAATGTTCTATTGCTGCTTTTTACAGACGTGAAATTATATCCAATTTTTTTAGGCACTTTTTTACAACTGCGTTTTACTCAACTACGAGATATTTCCACTTTTTATTATCAGCGACTTAAATATCTCTGTAAAACTTGAATAAAGTACCGCAATTCCAATACGTTGGAATTGCTCCTCTCTAAATAGTCCTAATTACTATTTTTACGTACAACATCATTAATTTCTACAAATTTAATAAAATTTCATAAATTTCTAAAATTGACAGGAAGTTGTATTTTCAAAAACAGGTTTTTCGGGTATACTTTGAGAACGGGGAAAGCTACAACATTTTTTTTTATGCAGGAAGATGCGTAATTGAACCTCCAATAAAAATATGTACTTTTTAAGTTTTAATTTGGATTTCTTCTGAATACCAGCAATTTCATAATAATTCAGGAAAATTATAATATACTAATCACCTTGATAGCTTCCCACTCTAACTCGACGTAGATTCTGATTACCACTATCTGTAAGATATAATATATATTTATTTTTAAAGTATTATGATATTTTGACTTTTTATTGTCAATTGAAAAATGTGCAAACATCAATAACTTTGAACCTTATTGCAGGTTAGATTTTATGAAAAGTGGATAAACTAACTGATAAAGGCTGAAAATATAAGAATATAAGATTTTTTCTTGTGCGTCTTCTATATAAACCGATATATTGAAAAAAAGGTAAAAAATTTAAAAAATTATTTGTAATTATACTTTTGTCACGTATGATTTATAAAAAGAAAAATTCAAATGAATGTAACGAAAACATTTTTCAAAAATCAGAAAAATGCATCGTTGTCTGAGTTTTATCATTTTTCAAATCAAATATCCGTCATATTCGATCCGTCAGATGTTGTTTGATGTAAATGTGTGCGAACAATGATTTCTAATTAACAAAATATAAACATCTGAAATTATTATTCTAAAATTGGTATGTTTTGAAATATTTTAATTTATTTTGTTGTTGACAAATGGACGTATGCAAATTAAAGAATTTCGACCGCCATATCGGATCCATCATTCAAATTTGTAATTATTGACATCAAATTTAAAATCAGTGACTCCAAAAACCCCTTTGTACCAAGTTTTATATGAACGCCTATGAGAAATGTAGGACATCTACTGTATTTTTGAAAACAACGATGCGAAAATTTGTATCGCTGCAGGGCCAACAAACTTCAAGAAGCCATGGAAAAACAAAAATTTCAAGCACAATTCATACGTCTTGCAAAACAATATCAGAGTTAACAAAAGTTACCGGTAAATTACCATAAAAATCTCATATATAACAAATTTCTACAAATCTTATATATAAATCTGGATAAATTCTAGATATTAGAGCCTGAGCTACTGCTTATGCGGTATACGGTATACACATAATAAATTTTCACAAATTTTTACACATTACCCTAAGTTTCAACAAATTTTGAAAATTTTAATCCTATAAGAATATGTGCTTTTTAATCTAAAATTTGAAACTTCTTTCGGTCTCCACGGGCCAACGCCGTTCAGCGAGAACAATTCATTGGTGGTTAAAAATAAATTTTTTTTTTCCTGAACCCCAATAATTTTTTGTTAGTTTAAAAAATTTTAATATACTAACATGAAGAACTTGAACTTGCAGCGCCGGTATATCCGGGTTGTGTTATTATTGGATTTAATAATGGATACCCAACTCCTCCCCCTGCAAAATATAATATAGGGATCATCAAATTGAAAATCAGCGACTCCAAAAATTCCCCTGGTACCAAGCTTTATACAGCTGCGACGAGAAATCTAATTCTTGCCACTTTTATGGGATTGTCACACACTGTGCGGCTGATAACAGTGCTCCAGTTGGGCGTTATGGCTTGGATGATACGCCTTGATGGATGCAGTATTATTTGAAAAATTATTTTTGAGTGGCTTTTAACTCTACGCGGGAAAAACGCCCACGAGAAGTTGAAGAGCCAACAAACCTGAAGAAGTCATAGAAAGTCATGCAAGCAAATTTTGATCAGAATTCATACGCCCAGTAGAAGGATTATCAAAGTTATCAAAACTCACCAGCAAATTACATTAACAATCTCAAATTTCAAAAAATATCATAAATTTTATATATTTCGACCAATTTCACTAATTTTCACAAATTCCATAAATTTTTACAAATTTTAGAAATTATTTTGCCGTGATTTGGAAAAACTACGTTAACTGCAAAATTTCGAAAAATGAGTTTTTATGTAGTTGGAATCTTAAAAAAAAAAACACAAAAATTGGCGATTTGCGAGTGGTTGACAATTCGACCGATTGTGTATATGAATTATAAGTTCCCAAATGCAAAATCATTATTGCATGTCTATATTTTTTATAATTAATAACCATATTAAATTAACAGAAAGTTATATTGTTTAAGAATGTGATAGGTATAAATGTTTGAATATAATTTCAGTTGTTCAAAGTGGAAACTATTAGTTGGAAATTTCAAAAGAAAATAATAAAATTGTTTCAATTGCCAACAACGGTCTTTCTGATCTAATTACCTCTGTTCAGGTGATCTCGTTATAATTGATTTGAGTTACAAAATTTGTGAAATTCATTATTCAATATTTAAATTCAAGTGAGACGTATTAATATTGATTTCAGTCTTAACATTTGAAAAATCTATTTTTTAATATTTTATTCGCTGGTTAAATTCTCTGTGATTATAATTCAAGTATGTTTCAAATGTTTTCTTTTGTAGTAAATAATTTCGAATTTTGCTGATTCTTTAATACCTTCTGAAGTTATACACATTTAAAAAATAAGCATAAAGTAATTCCGCTAGAATTTCGTATGATTCGTTATTCATGAAATTTAATAAAAGTTAAGACATTCTTATCTATATATCTTCGGTTAACAAAAAACGTTCGACTTCCAATTTATCGAAATTCATAACATTATTATACATTTGGCTGACTTAAACATCTGTAGACACCTTAGTTTACCGCGAGCGCATAATGAATATACCTGTAGGCGATACCACCTGCCGAGCGTGCAAGCAAGAGCCAGAAGCGGCTTGCCAGCGTCAGGCTCATTCCATCGCGAACCGTATGCAAAAGGCTGTTATTCTGGGATCACTTCATCTGGTCCGTCAACACTGTTTCTCATGACATTCTACAAAGATTGGTAGCTCTAAAAAAGTATCCAGAAGTGAAACCTTCATCTCCAACTGTTCCGTCTGCCGCGTAAGGTCATCCGCGGCTAAAGACCTGACTCCAAGGAACAGTGTTGCCCGATGTTATCTCGCGTAAATTTCCCGCTCTTGCCTACCTTCTAGGACAGAAGGAGCAGAAGTGGATGACGTACACGTTGCAGTTGCATCGGGATTGGTTGCTTTAAGGAACCATGAACGTAGCTTCCGGAGCCTACAACTTCTCATATAAAATAATAATAATAATAACCCGTTCCAGCAAGACCACCTTTGCAGATAGCCGATAATGCCAACATGAGAAGTAGAAGATCTATCTACCAAAAAGTCTTTCTCAGGATGGAAAAATTAGCTGAAGCTAATACTGCTCTCCCCGATTTGCTCCCTGAAGATGTTATTCTCTGGAATCTGAACAGTGCAGTTTACGAGAAGGCGGTCTCCCTGCTTAGCGACAATAGAAGTAACGATACTGCAGTACGACTGAGTAAGACTCGCGAGCGTATTGCACAGATTCAGTTCAAAATTGAAACGGCGAGACGGCATGCATCAAATATTCAGTGCGTGATTAGCTATATAACATTGAATAGAAAATTCACTCCAAAAGTCAGGGCACTTGCTCGAAATTCAAGGAAAGCAAATCACACGCTGAACAAGTGTAAACTGTTGACCATCAAGCAGCACTGGACGCAAAAAATAAGATCTCTTTCAACAGCGAAACAGTGCCTTGAACGGCGAGTAAAGTGGATTCAGGAAAATTCCACCTTTTCTACTCATCCTTCCTGTCTGCTCACTAAAAAGTCACTTGCCGTTGAAAATCCGCCTAGTCGAGAAGAGATTCAAGTCTTCTGGGAGCAAGTATATAAAGATACTTATCAGCTAAATGAAGACGCTTTAGATATATATAACTTTTGCCAAAGGCAAAGGTTACAAGATCCAGAGGAAGAGTGTCCACCAATTACTGCTGAAGAAGTGAAGAAAGTTATCGCTAGTACTAATAAGTTTTCAGCGCCAGGGCCAGATAAAATCAACAAATTTTGGTGGAAGAAGTTTACTCCTACGCACCAACATCTAGCTCGTATATTTACTACTTTCTTAAACGGAGAACAACCCGTCTCGCAGTGGTTAGTGGAAGGACGCACTGTATTGATTCCTAAGACCGGAGATTTGTCAAGTCCAAAGAACTGCAGGCTCATAGCTTGTTTGAACACCAGCTACAAGCTATTCACTGGCATCCTCAAAGAGAGGATATTGACATCTATGGAGCCGGTATGGAGTGCAACAGTTGAACAACGTGGATGCAAGAGAGGTCTGGCAGGTTGCAGGGAGAACCTGTTAATAGACAGGTGTATTACCCAGGACTCGATCAGGTATTGACACGATCTGTCCATGGCTTGGATTGACTAGCGCAAGGCATTCGATAACACGAACCATGAGCTACTTATTAAGCTCCTTGAGTGCCTGGAGGTGCATCCAAAAATAGTGAGAAGCATAAAAGAGCTTATGCTCTTGTGGCGGACAAGATTTGTCATAACATCTGACAGAAGACGAGCGACTACAAGCTATATCACATATAAGAGGGGGGTCTTCCAAGAAGACTTTGTAAGTCCGATACTTTTCTGCATCTCCTTCTTGCCTCTATCTATTGTGCTCCGAGGCAAAAGCTCTGGATACCTATATGGCCCGTCGAACAAAAGAGAATATAAGGTCAACCACCTTTTATACATGAACGACCCTAAACTCTTTGCTTCCTCGAAAAAGGACCTTAACATCCTTGTGGAGGCAGTAAATAGGTACTCTAAAGCGATTGGCATGAGCTTTGGACTGCACAAGTGTACCTGCGTCCACCTACACCAAGGAAGACTAGAAACTACATCATCGCGTCACGATCAGGATGTTCAACTCATAGGCAGAAATACCATTCAACATCTTGGTATTGGAGAAACATATACATATCTTGAAATACCGCAAGCGTAAACCCAAGATGTGCGTGTGTTAAAAACGGCCCTTGGAAAAAGGTATCGCTAAATTCTCAGAAAAATGTGGGCTTCCGCATTATCTGGAAAGAATAAGATCCAGGTGACCAATATGCTGGCCGTTCCTATACTGCTCTACACGTTTGGTGCAGAAAAATCGAACGTCGATGAGTTTAAGCAACTTGACCAAAGCACACGCAAGATGATGACAATCTATCATAGTCATCATCTTAGATTTTCCGTAACTCAAATATACCTTCCTCGAGATAAAGGGGGTAGAGGCTTGCTGAGCTTAGAGTGTCTTCATCGCAGAACGGTTCTGGCTACAGCCTGCTCAGTTCTAATAGCACAGATTCTCTTATGCGACTCGTACATCAGAATGAAGTCGTCAATGCTGCGGCGTTTCTATACCGTACCACAGATAGGGCCGCAGAGGAGCTTGGCCTCCCATTTGATTCCAGCGACACTACACATGGCCTAGCATCACGAACTCCTTCGGTGCTCAAAAGTCGTGTATTGGAAGAAGAACATACGCTTCTACTGAGAGAACATGCTGACAAGCCCCTTCATGGTAAATTCTACGGCATTATACGTAGAGAAGAGCTCTCGATGGGTCTATCGAACATGTTTCTCAAGTCTGCTGGATAAAATCGGAGACTGAGGAATTTCTTCTTGCTTTTCAAGACGGCATTATAGATACCTTAGTTTACCCCGAGCGCATAATGAATGTACCTGTAGGCGATACCAACTGCCGAGCGTGCAAGCAAGAGCCAGAAACACTTGGACATGTTCTCAGTGGATGCTCAAAATATGCAAGCTACGGGTACATAGAGAGCCACAATGCGGCTCTTAAAGTGTTATATTACCATCTTAGCCACTCCTATGGTATTGATCTATTGCTTGTCTTGCCATACGCCCAGGGGGAACGCGAGCCCGTTGTGGAGATTGATCAGTGTAAGATCTACTGGAATTTCTTATCCTCCACCACTCAATGTATCAGTGCTACGAAGCCTGATATTGTCCTCCATGATCTGGAGAACAAGATCATTTACGTGATTGAATTCTCGGCACCAGCCGATGGTAATATCACAGCAAAGGAGGAAGAAAAACGGGCGAAATATCAAGCAATTCTTTTCGAGCTGAGCAGGCTGTACCAAGGCTACAAAGTCCATCTTGTAGTTCTCATAATCGGCTGTCTTGGAGCTATGAAAGCTTTATTCATTAGTCACCTTAACAAGATTCCGGCTTGCCGGCGTCAGGCTCATTTCATCGCGAACCGGATGCAAAAGGCTGTTCTGCTGGGATCACTTCATCTGGTCCGTCAACACTGTTCCTCATAACATTCTACAAGATTGGTAGCTCTAAAAAAGTATCCAGAGGTGAAACCTTCATCTCCAACTGTCCCGTCTTCCGCGTAAGGTCATCCGCGGCTAGAGACCTGACTCCGAGGAACAGTGTTGCCCGATGTTATCACGCGTGAATTTCCCGCTCACGCTTGCCTTCTACGACAAAAGGAGCAGAAGCGGATAACGTACACGTTTCAGTTGCTTCGGGATTGGTTGCTTTAAGGAACCATAATCGTAGCTTTTGGAGCTTACAACTTCTCACACAAAAATAAAGGGTACCTGGTTTTCACCCAGGAGGCTCGGGTTTGATTTTCGGTACGGGAACCACCCTGCCGAAGGTGTTTTTGCGTTGTCTTCGCGGCAGGGCTTGAGCTTTCCTCTCAGAAATTTTACGGCTATGGATTGTTGGGGTGTCCCTGGAGACACCGCTGGAAGCCACAGCATGCGGGACGGTGGTGATGGTTAGCTGCGGGATGGTGAGGCAGATCTCTCTAATCAAACAGCTGACCAGAAAGAACATCTGCGACATACGGTAAGCAGTGAAACATCCACTGTGCCTGCTGAGGATGCTTTGGCTATCCTTATCTATTTGCAGCCAACCAGCTCATAAAGATACCGTGGGAGAGCATCAAGTGGGATACCCGAATGAAAGAGGAATTGGTGCGTCTGTATTATTAAAGTGCGAAGTTTGAAACCACACTCGAGAAAAGGATAGAATTCTAGTACTGAATTTGCTGCAAAGAATCCTCATATGAAGAAAGTCGCACTAAGAGATCTTTTCGCTAAGCTGAAGGGCATCAGGACATGAAAACGCAGCGGCAATTGATGTTCTTTCACAACCTCGTAATGATCCAGCTTCATCACATCCTCCAGAGGTAGACGGCCTAATACAACCAGAGCCAGAATCAAAGGTTCAACAACACAGAAAAGTGGACAAAGTGCAAGGGGAGAACATTATCGACTCTTCTTACTTAAGTACCCAGAACTAGCCACAAGGATAAATGAGCAGAGATAATGAACATTAAGTACCAAATCCACTAGAACCATATCCGAACAATAATAACGGTGATCTGAACAGCGAAATCCCAGAAAAAATACAGCACCTTGAAAGGAATTTTGGTCATGCTTTTGAAGAGCTCAGACATGTAGAACCAACACAAAGGCATTCTCTGCCCGAGATGAACATCACAAATGATCTGCGTGCATTAATAGAACTTCCGAACAGCAAGGTTTCACCTATGCATTTGAACGCAATACGAACCGTTAGAACGTTGGGCCGCACAACTAGGCCTCCTTGCCCCAGGAATGAAGCAAATTCCACCATGGAAGATCAGGTTGGATATGGATGTCAGCAAAGTAAGGTGCAAATTGGGTCGACTGACTCAATATAAGAAAGGAAATTGAACCAGAAAGCTGATACACCATGTTAATAAAATAATCCACCTTCGGTACATCGAGACATTGACACCAGCAATATTGGATGAGATTATAGACTCCCAACAGCAGCGACTTGATGTTCTTACTGCTAGATTGCGTCAATACAAGAAAAGGAGCGTAAGAAGGCAGCAAAGTCGAAACTTCTAGGTAGACAAAAGAAGGCTCTATCGCGAAATGAGTGCAAAGCAAAATAACCAGCAAGACACCGAAGTCCCTCAATTGGAAGACATGACTAACTACTGGTCGGATGTTTAAGAAAAAACTAACAGAAGCAATTTGGACACTGCATGGTTCTAACTAGAGAAAGCCAGAGCAAGTTATAACCCTGAAATGGAGCTCACTGACATCACAGCTTTAGATGTTTCAGCAGTTTTGAAAAAAACAAGTAACTGGAAAGCTCCAGCTCCAGAAAGGTCCGGACATGGTGCACAACTTCTGGTACAAGTACCTGACTAGTGTGCATCCTGCTTTGGCTTTATGCTTCAGGGTACAACGTATATGTTGCCTAAAAAACCAAACGCTTAACTTCCATCTGAATTACGAACAATAGCCTGTCTACCAACAATATATAAATGTCTTACAGCTATCATAGCAGATAAGGTATATTCTCACTGCGACGAGAACGACATCCTTACAGAAGAACAAAAAGGATGTTGTAAAAACTCGCGAGACAGTACAGATCTAGTCACCATAGACGCTGTTGCCATGACACAAGCTCGTAAACATCGAAGATAAACTAGATCAATAAGCATTACGACGGGTATATTCCAAGAAGTCCTCTTCAGTGCATTATGGTTCTGTTCAGCGTTGAACCCATTAAGCAAAATGCTAAATAGCATTTCTCATGGGTTTCGCCTGCATGATAACGAGGATGGTCATCAAGTGACCCATCTTCTATACATGGATGACCTAAAGCTATACGTTAGTTCGGACCAGAAACTGCAGCAAGTGATAAATGCAGAACAGTGCATTTAACCAGAGGAGAATTAGGGACCGCAGAGCTAGATAACGATTTCGCGAATGACATCGAGGCAATGGCTGAGGGCGAGTCATATAAATACCTGGGTATTCTCGAATCTAAGGGTATTCAGCATACGATAGTTAAGAAACGCCTAACGACTGCCTTCACTACAAGACTCAGATTGGTTCTGAAGAGTTCTCTTAACTCGTCAGACAAGATCAGGGCAATCAAAACCTATGCCATCCCTGTCCTCACGTATTCCTTTGGGCTCATAAAATGCTCGAACACCGACCTCGAACGATTAAATAGAATCATCCAACGGCCATGCTACGCTGAAAAAACCAGTTCTCGTCAGATCACTGAAGTTAAGCAGCGTTGTGTGCGGTTAGCACTTGGATGGGTGACCATTCGAGAATACTGTGTGCTGTTGGCATATTATGGGTGTGGTGAGCCCAAACTTGTAGTTATTTATAACTACAAGAAAACTATCCACCTAGAAACACTACCCGAATCGGGTAGTGTCACGCCTACCCTGAAAGGGAAATGACTTAATGGTATACACATGAAATTGGCGGAATTCGCTACATTTATGGAATTCATGGAATTTACGAAATTTACGAAATTCATGGAATTCACGGAATTTATGGAATTCATGGAATTCATAAAACTTAAGTAATTCACGAAATTTATGGAATTCACGGAATTCGTGGGCGTCACGGAATTCACGGAATTCATGTAATTCATGGAATACACTAAATTTATGGAATTCACGAAATTTATGGAATTCATGGAATTCACGGATTTCATGGAATTCAAGGAATTAATAGAACTCACGGAATTAATGAAATTCACGGAATTCATGGAATTCACGAAATTATTGGAATTCACGGAATTCATGGTATTCACGGAATTTATGAGATTCACGGAATTCATGGAACTCATGGAATTCATGGAACTCATGGAATTCTTGGAACTCACGGAATTCATGTAATTTAATGAATTCTCGGAATTGACTGTATTCACGGAATTCGCGGAATTAACTAAATACAAGGAATGCATGGAATTCATGGAATTTACGGAATTCACGAAGTATATAGAATTCAAGGAATGGACGGAATTCATGGAATTGAAGGAATTGACGGAATTTATGGAATTCACTGAATTAATCGAATTCGCGGAAATCACGGAATTTATGAATTCAAGGTGTTTAAGAAATTCGTGGCATCCAAGTAATTCACGGACTCCAAGAAATTCATTGAATTTACAAAATTCACTGAATTAACGAAATTCATGGAATTCGCGAAATTCATGAAATTCACTGAATTTACGGAATTCACGTTCATGAATTCCTTGAATTCCGTGAATTAATTGAACTCCATGAATTCCTTGAATTCATTGCATTTCGTAAATTCCTAGAATTCTGTGAATTCAATGAATACCATAAATTGGACGAATTTTTTGAATTTCATGAATTCCGTGATTTCATTGAAAACCATGAATTCCATGAATTTCACGCATTCATAGAATACCACGAATTCCTTGAATTTCGTGAATTTCGTGAATTCCTTGAATTTTGTGAATTCGTGAATTCCTTGAATTCTATGAATTCCGTGATTTCCTTATTTTTTTTTCTATGCTTTTTTTTTTTTTTTTTTTCCTTCAATTCCTTAAAATCCTTGAATTCCGTGAATTCCATGAATTCCTTGAATTTCTTAAATTCCTTCGATTGCGTGAATTCCGTGAATTCCTTAAATTCCATCAATTCCTTGAATTCCTTTAATTCCGTGAATTCCGTGAATCTCATTAATTCCGTCAATTTTATGAATTCCGTATGTATGTGTGTATGTGCGTGACACTACCCAATTCGGGTAGTGTTTCTAGGTGGATAGTTTTCTTGTAGTTATAAATAACTACAAGTTTGGGCTCACCACACCCATAATATGCCAACAGCAGACAGTATTCTCGAATGGTCACCCATCCAAGTACTAACCGCGCCCAACGCTGCTTAACTTCAGTGATCTGACGAGAACTGGTTTTTTCAGCGTGGCATGGCCGTTGGCCAAATTTCGTGATTTCCTTTAATTCCGTGAAATGTTTGAATTTCATGAATTTCATGAATTTCATGAATTCCGTGAAATCCTTGAATTCTGTGAATTCTGTGAATTTTGAGAATTCCTTGAATTTCATGAATTCCTTGATTTCCTTGAATTTCGTGAATTCCTTAGATTTCGCGAATTCCGTGAATTCCTTAAATTCCATCAATTCCTTGATTTCCATCAATTCCTTGAATTTCATAAATTTCGTGAATTCCATTAATTCCGTGAATTCTATGAATTCCTTGAATTCTATAAATTCCGCTAATTTTGTGACTTACTTTAATTCCGTGAATTCCGTGAATTTGATGAATTCCTTGAATTCCATGAATTCCTTGCATTCCATGAATTCCTTGAATTTCGTGAATTCCGTTAATTCCATGAATTCTATTGATTCAATGAATTTCCTGCATTCCATGAACTCCGTGAATTCCGTGAATTTCGTGAAATCCTGGAATTCCGTGAATTTCTTGAATTCCATGAATTCCTTAAATTCCATCAATTCCTTGCATTCCATGAATTCCTTTAATTTCGTGAATTCCGTAAATTCCATGAATTCTGTTGATTCAATGAATTTCCTGCATTCCATGAACTCCGTAAATTCCGTGAATTTCGTGAAATCCTGGAATTCCGTGAATTTCTTGAATTCCATGAATTCCTTGAATTCCATGAATTTCGAGAATTCAATTAATTGCGTCAATTCCATGAATGTCCTGAGAAATGATTTACGTAATTTTTTTTTTATTTTTCGGTTCAACAGGTGTCGAGATATCCAGCTGCCAATATGATACAGAAGTGTTACTGGCCACTGGACAGTGGACATGTATTGTAAAATTCCAATAAATGTGAGGTACCATAACAATATCAGCACTTGGAAACTACAACATTTTGTAGTGTAGTGTTATTTTACGTTTGGGAAATAAACTTCCAATACATTTGTTGGAAGTTTTCAGCCGAAATTTTTAACAGTGTACTTTTAAAATATAATTTTTTTAAATTGAATAATTTGTTATTCTAACAATTTACAATTGAAGACTCGAAAATTAATCATAATAATATCAATAATATTTAATATTTCATAATAATCATAGTTTTATGACTAAATAATAATTTGTAAAAATTCAATTATTTCATATTTTTTTACCATGAACGGTGTTCTCTCAAATTACGATAGGCCTGTTTCTGAGGTCTGCTATTTGAAGAGAGTTGTAAGTGCCGGTTACAGCGTTTTCCCAGAGTTCAGCATCCCAATTAACATTATTAACTGCAGTTTCAATAATAAATTAACACTTTCTAACAATTTTTGGCAGATATGACCAGCTCATGTGAAAATTATATATATATATACCATTAAACCATTTCCCTTTCAGGGTAGGCGTGACACTACCCGATTCGGGTAGTGTTTCTAGGTTTTTCTTGTAGTTATAAATAACTACAAGTGTGGGCTCACCACACCCACGATGTGCCAACAGCACTCATGTCAGTATTCTTGAATGGTCACCCATCCAAGTACTAACCGCGTCCAACGCTGCTTAACTTCAGTGATCTGACGAGAACTGGGTTTTTCAGCGTGGTATGGCCGTTGGTATAAATTATCATTAATTTCCACAAATTTCATAAACTTTAATAAATTTCTCAAATTCACAGAAAGTTTTTTTTTAAACTAGGTTTTCGGGTTTACTTTGAAAGCGGGGAAAGCTACAACATTTTTACTTAATGAAAAAAGATTCGCAACCAAATTTTCTATAAGAATATGTACTTTTCAAGTGATAATTCAAAACTTGTTTCAAAGATCTCTAAGGGCCAACGCCATTCAGAGAGAACAATTTTTTGGCGTTGAGAAATAAAATTTGGATTTTTTTCTGAATCCTAGCAATATTTTTTAGTTAAAAAAATTATCATATACTGACATGGAGAGCCAAGTATTGCTGAATCATGGATGCCGGTATGTTGGAATTGGTTTTGCAATTGATCAACTTGCCCAAACATCGCAATCTGATCTGGTGATGGATTAGCCGGTCTTCGATTTCTCACTAGCCTTGGTGTTCCAGCAAGTGTCCGCGTTCGTCTGCCATCTGTAAGGTACAATACAGAGATTTTTACTGCATAATTTTTTCAATGAACCTCAAAAGTTTGATAATGGTCCAAAATAAAGAGAGGCCAAATGTTATCTCAAAGTCAGTTGATATTACAAAAAAATAACGAAGGTTCGAAATTTCGATGAGGAAAATATATTTGGAGAATCTAGGCACCTTGAATAGGGTCATTCACTATTTTTTTTAATTTTTGAATATTGAAGTACATGCTCTAAAATGACTAATAATACCAGTATACTGTAAAATAAACTTGTTGCAAATTCATATTTGAAAAAGAAAAATGCGATTTTCGTTTTTCAAGAAAAACGTAAAGAAAACAACGCTGCAATTGATATTTTGTGCCTAAATTTAAGAAGACCTCAGTCAAAAATCCAGGAAAATTATTTATATTTATACCCAAGGGGGAGGAACGAAAAAAATAGTACACAATTGCTCGGCGTGACTTGTGCCTGTTAACAGTATATTGTTGCGAAGATAATTTTAACGATAATTGGATATTTTCCTTTTTGATAGAAAAATATAATATATATATATATATATATATATATATATATATTATGGTCAACGGTGTTATATATGGGGTGCCGGGATGCCTGTGTGCTAGAACAGCTAGAACATCGTGAAATCAAATCGCTTATTTACGTAATAACTATTATAAAATAATGTATCTATATCTTATAATTATAAATTTTATACCTAATAATTTTATGAAAGTATTTATAGAAGTATTTTTAAAAGCATCTATACAAAAAGTGAGGTTAGGTTTTTTGAATGCAGTATTGCCAATATTGCATATATGATACGACTCGCCTGAAGCAATTATAATTTGAAATTGATAAATTGAATAAATAAAAATAGATGATACAAAGTGTTAACGTCATTCACCCCATTTACTTATTTTTTCGCTTTCACATCTCGAGTCTCAGCAACGTTGAAATTGGAGCACTTCGTAAAAAAATCACTTATCATAAGTGTAATCACTTGCGGAAAATTATCGGAACTGGCTGTAACGTATCCAGGCATACTGATACTTTATGAAAACAAACCCTATTAGCCAAGAAACGTTGATGATGTAACACCATGTGTTTCATGCCATGAGAGCGCCACTGTTTCGTTTAAAAAATCGAAATTTCCGGTTGATATTTGGTCACTTTTTGAAAAATTATTTTAATTTATTAAATAAACAAAATTAAGTTTTAATTTCACATTTAAATTCTTTGAGAGTCAAGGTTTATGAAAAACTTAACTATAAGGCAAACAAAAATTCTTCTGGATGACCCTGTTATGTATTTTTGTAGTATTATGATATTTTTTCTTCCTGTATATTAACTGATAAAGATAGAAAATATAAGATTTTTTCTTGTTCGTCTTCAATATGAACCGATAAAATAAAAAATACCTAAAACAAGTGTTAAAAATTATTTGTAATTATTTTTTTTTCGCGTACGATTTATAAAAAAAATGTCCACGAAGCACTTTCTGCCAATTGTCCATTCCCCGGCATTTTCCTTGATATTAAAAAGAGCAAGGTGAAGTTTTGTCGGTTAGGATGTGTCTGTTCAATAAAAATTTGCGCTATTCTGCACAGTTTCATATACTAATGCAAAAACAACGAAAAATGAGGAAAATTATTGTCCCGAAAGAAATGGTAAGATTTCGAAATTTGAAATTAAAATATAAAGCACTCAGATGTGAATATAAAAATAAAATTTTATAAAAATCATTCAGAACAAACAATTAATTTTTCAATATGAAAATCTCTCTCTCAAAAGAAAAAAATATATATATACACACACACACACACACACACATATATATATATATATAATTTAAAAAAGGGTTCAAAAACCACCGTATAGAATCCAACTGGAAGCAACTGCCATCTAAAAATGACACCGGCTCCCAGTAGAACCGCGGTAAATCGTACTTATGGCCACGCCGTCAGATGGATGTCTTGAGGACACCAAGCTCCCTTTTAAGGTCTTGATACCTCTCCTCCTTTTCCTTCTCCTTGGCAGTGATGGTGTTGTCGGCTGGATCCGAGAATTTGATCACGATTATGGTTCGTTTCTCGAACTCTTCGAGAACGATGTCAGGCCTCGAGTGTGCAACGGAGACTGCTGTCCGAAAATCGTAGTTCCAGAAAATTTGGCATTTCTCGTTTTGGACAGTTGACCCCATCTCCCTTGGAGCGTTCGGCAGGGCAGGGTCGCGGCCAACACCGTAAGAGCGACAAAGATAGTAACAAAGCACTCTTAGGGCCGCATTGTGTCTGTAGATTTACGTCGTTCCCGCATGGGTGGGACACCCAGATAGTATATGTTCTAGGTACTCAGTGTGTGCATGACACGCTCTGCACCTATCTCTGGGAACTTTACAGAAAACCCACCCATACAAACAGATAGCTACATGCCATCTCCCACCACCACCCATCTCAAAAGCAATCGGTCATCAATTCCCTTGTATACAGAGCTGTCTCCATAAAAGATAAAGATAACTTACAAAAGGAATCACGAAATGTTAAACAAATCCTAATACAAAACTATTACAGAAACAAAAAAATTGATAAAGCAATAAGAAAACTAAAAAAAACAAGTGAACACAACCTACTGAAGAAAGAGAGAGAAGAACGAGCATCATCCACCCTACATTCAAGGTATGACAGAACAAATAGGACGAATTCTCAACAAACACAACATCCAAACAACATTTAAACCACTGGCGAAAATAGGACAACTTCTAAACAACCCTAAAGATGAAAAGGCACCACTCAGTGATCCGGGAGTATATAAAATCCCTTGTTCTTGTGGCAAAGTCTATATTGCAGAAACCGGGAGCGCGGTGAGCCAACGGGTGAAGGAACATGAGAGTAAATTCAGGCTAAAACATTTCACGCAATCAGCACTAGCTGAGCATCATATAGAAACAGTACATCGCATGTTATTTTACAAAGCAACCGTCATCGCAAAAACGTACAATATTTTTCCAAGAAAATATAGAGAAGCAACCGAAATCTTAAAACACCCTGATAACATCAATAAGGACAATGGATATAATACCAATCCGATTTGGCTTTCCGTTCTCCAGGGTTTTTGAAAAAAGAATTTATTTGCCAATCAAGTTCGACTAGTCCCCACCATGGGGCACTCTGGCCAATCACAGGCATATAAGAACAACATAACCTGAAACTTCAGTTCAGGTCAGCCCGGAAGAAGTGAACTGCAATGATCACGAAACGTTGGGAAGATTCGTAGTTTTGCACACGCTTAAAACCCGAAAAAGCTTTAAACTTTAAATTTATTATTATTTTGTATTGTTTATGGTATTGAAAAAAAGTTTTAAATTGCTACATTTGAATGAGTACTTGCATTAAGTAACTTCAATATTTATATGACTAAACAAAATATTGAAAAAGCATTCAGTTTTACATCAAAATACTGCTTTTTTATTTCTAGACCATACTTTGTCTGAAAAACATTTTTTAAATTTGCAAAACGTATATTATGTTTTTGAACATAATACAAATAATATTACGTAACGGCGAGAAGGGGTGGGCGGGGTGGGTGAATAGGTCAAAACTAATGTTACGTAATGTGTGAACACTCCCTTATAACACACTTATTTCTATTCAAAATTATTTAGCAGATGGCTGTTATTACATTGCAAAAACCTGCATTTAAGCAGATTTTATTTTCAAAATCGTATCTCTGTATATATATATATATATATATATATATATATATATATATATATATATCTTTGATATAAATTTGAACAAAGCTGGGAAAAATAAGAATTTTTCACAATCTCAAAATAACAAGGAATCAATAGGCTCCAGAGTAATTATACACATTCATGATCTTCATGCATTTTTGTTGCATACAAGGAAAAATGTTTCATGTAGAAAAAGACAATGAAAAAGTTTCAATTTTGAGAACTGAAATTATCTTTTAAATAATGTACGTATATGAGGCATGACTTCTCAAGTGTGCCCACTATAAAAATAAAAAGCTGCCAATCGAAGTCAAACTTGTACTGTACAAATTTAAGACTTCCTGAAATAATAATAAATATTACTATCGTGGCTTTCATGTTGTGTAAAGGGCTTCAATGAGAAATTGTAATGTTTTTCAATTTTCAACTTAAAGCTCCTAAAAATTACAGAATGGACTTTTTCTGAGAAATTCTACGATTTTAAACTTCCTTCAAAATTTTTAAATAGAACTTTTTAATTTCAAAGATGTAATTGTTCAACCTAAAATTTTGATGTTTTCAATTCATAATCTTTTCAATTTCAAAATGTTCAAGTTTCAAGAATTTTCATTTAATATTAGTGAATTGGTCAATTTTCAATTCTATCTGTTTAAAGTTCAACTGTTAAAATATACAATTTTAATTTCAGTGTCCAAATATTAAAAATGGTAAAATTTTAGAATTTTAACTTTACAATTATTTTATTTCAATTATAAACGATAGAATTTGTAACTGCTTTAATTTAACTGTCCAAACACAACAAATTAGTAACGTGTCCATTTAAGTTGCCAAACTGAAACTTAAGATTCAAATTGTTTTTCAAAAATTTTGACGCTATAAAATTTTAATTAGCAACAATATGAGAAATTGTTCAACTTTTTGTTTCAATCCTGAGTAGTTTAATTTAAAACCAAAGAAGATGAATTTTCAATGGAAAATGTAATAGTTGATAGTCCAATCAGAAAAGGTTTTAATTTTTTTTAAAACCTGTTGTGTTCATTAAAAAAAAGATGAATTTCCACCAAAATACTTGAATCTTCAACTAGAACAGATTAATTTTCAACCAAGCAGTTTTTTTTTAACCAAAAAAAGGAAAATTTTACCAACAGAGATGAACTTTCATACATTTTTCTAACTTACTTAATATTCTTCCTAAGATTTTAAAAAACCTTTTCTCATGAAAAAATTGTTTCAAAACCTTTCACATCTTTCAACCAATTGTGAAAAATATTTTTAATCTTTTTCACAGGTTCTAAATACTATTTAAAATGATTCGAAATTTTCCAATGTTTTTCTTATTTACGCAAAACTGAAAATATTTCCTTCAAATCTTACAGACTCTTCTTTGGCAATTTTGTAAACCTTTTTGAATGTACTATACAAATATTTTTATAGGTTTTCTTGCAATTAGTTTGTCAAAATATGAAATTATTAAAAATTTTCCCGGGAATAAAAAAAAATAATTGTTATCATCACGAATCCTTTTAGAATTCTTTGAAAGCTTAAAAATTTAAATTTGTTTCTAAATTTTTTGAAATACTTTTAAATTTTCTATTATTTTGAAAACAAATTTGAAAGCTCTGAAATATCTTCTAAAATCATTCCAATTTTTCTCAAAAATTCATACCAAATCTGCAAACATTGGAAAAATGCCTTTAAATCTTGAAGATCATTTTTTTTTTAATTTTGGTAATCTTTTGAAATATTTTAAAATCTGTTTGTATATTATTAAAAAATTAGTTTCCCAAAATAAAAAATCATTTGAATTTTCGCTAGGAATTTTAGAAAAATCTTCAAATATTCTGAAACCTATCAAAATTCTCGAAAAGCTTTTTTTTTAAATTTGAGAAATTTGTTTTGTAAAAAAAATATATCTTTTGAAATAAATAAAATTTTTACGAAATTTTGTTGAAATCCTGGAAAGTTTAAACAATTTTGCTTGTGAAAAGTTCATAAATGATAGTCTGTTAACAAAATATTAGGAACTAAAGTTCTTTGATATTTTTACTTTCTATTTATTTCAATCACATCGAGAAATATACATTGCCAAATATAAGGGCTAATTTAGTATGCACTGAAAATTTTTATTCGAAACATGAGCTCGATAAACTTAAAAAGTATTAAATAATTTCGGGGATATGATTCCAAAAATTGTCAAAAAAACTCCGTTTTTGCAACTATGTTTCTAAACTCTACAGAATGAAAAAAAAATCAAAATGCTCATCTCATTATACCGATGTTGACGTTTGCATATTGTTATTATAATCTTTCATTATAATTGATAAACCTTAAATTTAAAATATAATTTTTGATGAATGGATTTTCAATTTTTTTTCTCTTCTCGAAAATATTACGTAAGAGAGATTCCAGGAGAAATTATTTTCAACAAAAGCAGCTGATCAAATAAAACACAGTTGGCGAAGATCTGATTGCTTCATATTAATGTGATGCCATTCATATTCACTCAATGACAAGGCAATAAAAAATTAGAGTAAATCTGGAGTGACTAGGAAAAAAAATATCAGGAAAAAATGGCGTAATTAGCTAAATTTTCGACATACAGATATGAATTTTCAAAAAATAATAAAATTGTCAAAAAAAAATTAATGATCAGCCAAATAGTTGCACTTACAACCAAAATGTTCAACTTTTGAGCAAAAGGGACGAAGATTTTGACTTTCTAACCAAATATTTGAATTTTCAAGATAAAAAAGACGAATTTTCTATCCATAATAAAGAATGTTCACCAACTAGTTAAATTTCAAATAATATAATAGCTGATATTTCAACCAAGAGAATATCTTAATTTTTAATCGAAAACAGTTGAGTTTAACCAAAAAGATGAATTATCAAAGAAAAATATAGTAGTTAATATTTTAACCAAAATATATTTAAATTTCAAATCCAAAGCAGTTAAATTCACACAAAAGTATGGATTTTCAACAAATAAATAAATTTTTAACCAAATATGTGAATTCTCATCTGAATAGTTTAAGTTTCTACTAAGTTGTAGAACTTTCAAACAAAAAGACGATTTTCTACAATATAGAAAAAACGATATATATATATATATATATATATATATATATATATATATATATATCAAACGATCAATTTTCAACGAAAAATGGAATACTTAAATTTGCCATCTAAAAAATGGATTTCAAACACACACAAAAAAAGATTTTTGAACTTTGAACTTTCCGTCGAAGAGATGAATCTTCAACTGATCAAACAAATTTTCAAAAAAGTAGTTTAACTTTTCACCAAGTAGCTCATTTTTCTACCAAAAATACGAATGTTCAATATAATGGCTGAACATTCAAATTAAAAAGATTAATTTCCAACCTAAAATGGAATATTTAAATTTTTAATGGAAAAAAAATTTCAGCCGACACAAAAACGAATTTTCAGTTCAACAAATGAATTTTCAACTGAAAAAAGAAATTTTAAACAATTAACTTTTATCTTCAATCAAATAGTAGAATTTTTTAACAAAAGACTCACTTGCAGATTTTATATGCAAATAGAATTTTATGTAAAGTGTAGCGAACTTAGAATAAGATACTAAGATTAAAAATGCAGCCATCAGAGATAATCCGGTTTTCGGGTTATAAATTACATCAATGAAACAAATTTTCATATTTTTAAGTTTTTGTTTCGTAATTTCAGTAACTGGAAATCGTTTCTTTTTTAAACACATTTTTCCAGAATAATAATAATAATAATAATAATAGAAGGAAATTAAAAAAGTAAAGCTCGTTGCAATCACCTGAGTAAGATTATTCTACTGATTCTAATATGAAATTTGAGGATTTACCTAATATTAGTAAGTTCTAGCACAATAGGCAGTAATTTAAATATTTTTGAAAAACTGCCTATCATTGGGACCTTACATTTTTCAATGACTTGAAAATTGTGGCCTGTACGAAAAAATGTCATCAATATAAAAAGTTTTATCTTGTGCTAGAGATTAATAAATATTTTCTGGCAATATTTTTGTTAATCAGGCACGAAAGGAATAAGTATTAATTAGAGTGCTCTACTCGTAGCAGATTACAGCAACCAATTGTTTCATACAAACGTATAACATTCCTAACTCTATTGAAACAACAAGAAGGTCACATTATGGAATTTTAAACGTGACGTAACCTGTCTTCAAATTTAAAGCATTGCTTTTCGATTGTTTAAACAATGTTAAGAAAAATAATATTTTCTCACAATCAAATGAAAAGGGGCAAGTGGGCTCTAAAATAATTATACACAGTCAGGGTCTTCGTGGGCTACTTCTGAGAGAGTTCTGTTCATGATTTTAAAATTTTTTTCGTTTGTACATTTTTCTAATTTTCCATACAAAACTTCAATTATTCAGAGCTTAATTGTCTAAAGTAGGAAATTTTCTTTTAGTAGTTTTTTTTCTCACGCAAAACTACCTTATTGCCTCTCTGAATAATAATTGATAAAACTTAACTAATGACTAGCAAATTTTTACTGAAATATCCAGCAGGCCACAAGGACTAGCCATTGCACATTCAACCAACCCCATCTCAGCTGCCTTTAAATAAAACTGCCGAAAAAACAAATAAATGAAAAAAACCACCACAGAAACCTGCCCAAGACTCTAGTCAATTAAATGTAACCACCCCAGACAGTTTTCCAAGGCACACATTCATATCCTTGTTCATACAGTGATATTCAGCAACCACAAAAACGAACCCCAAACAGCTAAAAACGATTTGAATCAAAAATAGGACAACTTCCCAAGACTTCAATCGTCGTCTATATAGTAATATTCAACAAGCCAAAAAAGCGACCTCTAGCAGATTTAGGGCCGGTTCCACCAACCTCGATTAAAAAGTTAATCCTCCGTTAAACCTAGTTACGCGTTCCACCACTTTTTAGCGGCCGGTTAACTCGCGTTAACCACAGTTAAATCTAACCGGTCAAAATCGATCGGTTAAGGCGACTTAATCGTCCTCTAACCTAAAAACTGCAGTGTCGTTGTGAAATATGGAGCTTTGGAAGAAGTTCTGAGATCGTCTGATGACGAAGTCGAAGAAGATGTTTTTGAATTTATATGTGATATATTAATATATCACGAACAAAGCATACACAAACATTCACTTCTTTCAGGTTAGTGTAGACACGAGCGTGGCGTGAACCTTACCTGGATTTGGCGCGCACGGACATATTGCTTTGCTTTCCACTCGACCGACGGGTAGCCAATCACGCGAATGATTTAAATTAAAATAGGAGTTACTTCGAAACGACTATCTGGTTAGCTAACCGCGCCCACGAAAAATGTGGTGGAACGAACAACAGGATAATCCAAGCTTAACTATGGCGTTAACTTTAACCCGCCGTCAGTTAACCACTGATTTAACCCAGTTTGGTGGAACCGGCCCTTAACGAAGCCCGTCTTATCTGCCTCTAAAACAGCCAAAACAATTTAAAGTCAAAAATAATCAGCCCAGACACCCAGGGAAGTTCTTCGGGGTTCTTGAATATTAACGTGGCGGTGGTTATATTAACTATAGTCTTGGCAAGTTGTCTATAGTGATTATTTTGAATTTTGAATTTTTTGCGGTTTTATTGGGAGTACAAATAGAAAACCGCCGTTTTTTTCATAATTTGAGGCTCTATTGTGGAATAATAGTTACATACTCAATCTTAAAAGTTTGTCTATCGCTAGCCACAACTTTTCTTCATCTTTCTGGCAGCATATGCATTCCGCGTCGAAAAAATGGCTCGTCTTTTGACGCCATCCACAAATCGAACCAATTTTTGGCCTTTTCGTAAGAACGGAAGTGTTGCTCAGCCAGGCCATGCGTCATCGATCGGAATAGGTAGTAATCGGCAGGAGAGATGTCTGGAGAATACGGCGGGTGGGGTTCGACGTCCCATTTCAGTGTTTCCAGGTACGTTTCGACGATCTTAGCAACATTTGGCAAAAACGCCGGTCGATGTCTCGTGGCTTCAACTCGTATGGCACCCAATGTCCTAGCTTTTGGATGATTCCCAAGCTTTTCAAACGATGGGAAATGGCTTGCTGAGTCACGCCCAATGAATTTGCAAGTTCTTGTTGCGTTTGACAAGGATCTTCATCCAGTAAAGCCTCCAGTTCCGTGTCTTTGAACTTTTTCACACGGAGAAAAATGGATGGTCAAAGTTAGAGGGTCAGAATTTAGAGAGCCAGTCCATTCTTCTAGATGGTCTAAAGAGCCTTTCAGATTTTTTTTTGATATAGTCAGAGAGACTCTTATTTTATGACCAGTCTGAGTGTTTTAATAAGGTCAGACTCACTATCAGGGATAATCGAAGTATCCTTTCGGCATGGTCAATACGATCATCTTGTTTTCACTCATTTCGACCATACACGGAAGAGAAAATGACCCATCGCGGATGGCCAACCTGATTAGTTACCGTTGGCGTGCGTTTTTTTTAATGAATAAATGTGTAAGTCAAATGTTCATAACAAATAATAAAAGTAAAGTGCATAAGAATATTAGGAATAATTGTAAATTCATATTTAAGGTAAATTTACTCTTATTACTTGCTGTTTAAAATTGCTTTTCACATTTAATCATTTCAAATAAGCGCGCCGACCCCAACCAATCCAGTTGTCGACGCGATGGATGCAGTGTGAATGGATACTACATTGGTTTCTGAATTCACTTCAATGGTTGAAATCTTGCAATTCAGTGTGACACCGTGCCGTGTCCTTAGCCTTTCGTGCTCCAAAAAATATATTGTGAATGTGCACTGTTTTTGCATATCAAATTATGTCTCATACACCTCACTCTCCACAAAGAATAAAAAATTCTTTCAAAATTCATGTATTTCATATAAATTTTCTGGTTTTATAGGTTCCACTTAATTTTATCATTTTCAGTCTCTTATAAGAGAGAGACTGGAATAAGTAGGTAAAGGACAACAAATATAGCTAATGTAGGATAATCAAATCGACCCCTTACGATGGCCAGGTCGACTGTGCGAGGAGATCAAGTCGACTATCTGATATGACCAAATCGACCTTCTATGATGAGCGATTCGACCCTTTATAGTGATCAGTTCGGCCATCTCTCATGATCGGTTCGACTTTCTATGACGCTTGAGTCGACCGTCCTAGATGACCAAGTCGACACTGTGAGATGATCGATTTGAACCTCTTGTTTCAACCTTCTAGAGATAGTCGCTTTAGCCATCTTCAAGGGCTGTCCTATAGTTGAACCTGCAATATAGTCTGTCTGCTCATCTGCATGGCTAAAATGGCCTTCCATTTTTCTCCGTGCACGGGTCCAGGACGCTCCTTGCCTTCTACGTTGAAATTCCCATTTTTGTAGCACTGAAACCATTCGCGACACCTTCTTTCACTGGAACAAGACTCACCATAAATTTCTATAATCATTCGACGCGCCTCAGCTGCAGATTTTTTCGAATTATAGGCAAAAAGCAAAACTTCCCGCAAATGACGCTTATTCGGCTCGAATTTCGACATTTTCACCCAACAAAACAAAAAAGGCAGGTCAAAAATTGACAAGTGTGATGATGTGGACTTGTTGACTGATCCCTCAGCTCACAAAATGACGTTTCTGATGTGACCTTTTTTGCCCACTGTCAATGCTGGCACCACCGAGAGAAAACGGCGGTTTTCTATTTGTACTCCCAATAGTTGACGGCAGCTGTGAAGTGGTTCGTTATATATAATAAGGGTGGTTTTTGTGGTTGTTGAATTTCATTGCGTGGTTGATGATATGAACAAGAGTCTTCAAATGGTGCCTATGGTTATTATTTACCATTGCATATTGCTTTGGCTTTTTTAAAAAATGACAGTTGAGACGCGGTTCGTTAGATGTATTAGGTGTTGTTTTTACATTCTCATCATAATGAGAAAGTATTGGTTTTATGTGAAAAATG
>CAKNYM010050867.1:173894-200721 GCA_932195095.1 Andricus curvator
AGAGTATTAGCCCGCGAAGCGTGCACTAGCGAGGACACGAAGTGTGAAAACCTAGACGACAAATGTGTCCGAGCGCGCAGCGCGAGGTGAATACATTATCGAGCGCGAAGCGCGAGATAAACATATAATCGAGCGCGAAGCGCGAGATGAATACCCAATCGAGCGCGAAGCGCGAGATCCAACAGGTGCGCGCCCTAGGCGCGCTGAAACTTGCGAGCGAAGCGAGCCGCGCGCGAAGCGCGCTATGAGAATGTGCCCGCGAAGCGGGCAGATTTTTTGGTTTTGTTGTTGTTTTAGTTTAAGGCGGCTAACATGGAGATTGCTTGATGTACTAGGGATTGTTTTTATGGTTGTTCAATATTATTGTGTGCATGGGAATATTAACGACTGTATTGGGGAGGTGCCTAGGGGGATTATTTTTTATTTGATATTATTTTGGCTGTTTTAGGAGACGGCGGCTGAGAAGCGGTTTGTTGAATCCACCAGGGGTTGTTTTTTGGGTTTGCTGAATTGTATTGAGTGCATAAGGATACGAACGAGAGCTTTGGGTTCATTATTTTTTAATCAACATTTTTCTTATGTTTCAATTTGAAGAAGCTGAAGTGGGAAATATTTAAATATTATTAATGTAAAAACGTTTTATAAAAATATAGTACCATATGAAAATATTGCTTATTAAAGATGGCTGGTAAAAATTCCCAAGTCCTTTCTTCCTAAATAATGTTAAGAAAATACGTGAAACTCGAGTTTCGATCTATTTTTAATCTTCTATCTAAGTTTTCTTTAAAATAGTTGGTTTCACAAAGAAGCCAAAAGACAGAAAAGGTGTCTTTTTTCAGATAAACAAACATTCTGATACCATTTTTTTAATACCAATTGAAATTCTAACTTAAAATAAAAACAAAAGATTTTTTACAACTCGATTTTCTTTATCCGGTTATCATTCTCCTAGATTCAAAATTCATTTCTCTAGATGCAACGACAAATGATAAATGAAGAAGAAGACAATGTAAAAGTTTCAATTTTGAGAATTTGAATAATGCATGTATATTTGGCATTATTTCCCAAGTGTCCCCACCGAAAAAGGAAAGTTGTCTAATCGAAGTCAAACTTGAGCAAAGTGATACGCCATTGCATACATAGTCGTTTATGGAAAAAATTATGTCATTTGGATAAATATTTATGCAGAGGGAGTAGGTAAAATTTTGGGATTTTCGTATATATCATCTGTTTCGAATAAAATCCTGATATTTTTCTTCTCTTTTGAACTGACAACAATTAAAGAGAAATCATTTTTATTTTAAAGCTTCCATGCCTAAAAAATGTCAGTACTAATCATTCTAAAATATTTTTTTTTATATAATTTTTTTAATCGAACATTTATAAACTTGAAACGTAAACAACCTTAATATTGAGAATTTAAAATTGTATTGTACAATTGAACATTTTTTCATTGAATGCTGTAGAAATTTCAAACTTCCTGAAATAATAACTAATTTTACATTCCTGGCAGGAATTTAAAAAAAAAAAGAATAATAATATTTTTTTATGTCATGTATCATTTTATATGACAGAATTTATTTTGCGGGTAGGAACTCATGAGATTTATGTTCAAAAATAAATAATTAAAAATTGGAAGCCCTCCAAATTGAATTATTCTAAGAACGTTCTAAATAAAATAATTGTGAACAGGATTTTTTTTTAGAAAATATACGATTCTAAACTTCCGTTAAAGGTCGAAATATTCTCGACTGAACGTTTTAATTTAGAATGTATGATTTTTTATCTTCTGATTCAATTTTTGTTTTCAAATTTATGAACTCTTCAATTTCAGAATCTTTAAGATTATAAAATTCATATTTACAATTGGTAAATTAGTTAATTTTTTATTCTATCTGTTCAATTTTCAACCGATGAATAATACAGTTTTAATATAATTTTCCAAGCATTAAAAATTGTGCAATTTTTGAATTCTAAATTTGAAATTGTCTGATCCCGAAATTTTAAATTGAAAATTGTACATATTTCAGGATTTTTTTTTCAATGAGTAAATTAGTACATTTTAAAATGGCTTCCGTTTCCAGTACCGATCGTGAAATGTTTATAAATTATAGTGTCGTAGCCAAATCTTAAGAACATAATTATTTCACTATATTGCAAAATTGTTTACAATTAAAATTGTAACATGAAAAAACTACTTATTTCAAAATTTTTATTTACCTCAAGTAAAAGAAATAAACATTCTGTATAACAACAGCTGTCTCACATTACATCGCTAAATATGCAAGCTAATAGTTAATAAAAAAATAATAATTCTTTTTTTTCATTTATTATAAATGCTACACTTTAAATTCATAATATAATTTTGAATGAATGGATTTTTAATTTTGTCAACTTGTTAAAAATATTACGTAAGAAAGATTGTAAGAAAAATTATTTTTAAGAAAAACAGCTGATCAAATAAAACACAGTTGGCGAAGATGTGATTGCTTCATATTAATTTGATGTCATTCATATTAACTCAATAATTGTATTTAATTTAAAATGACTGCGTTTCAGTAGCCTTGAAGAAACTTTAACGTCTGATAATCATGATTCGGGAAATAATAAACTAAAGCTTGGAAACCATTCGATATACGTTCTTAATTTAGAAAATTAAGGAAATTTGGTACTAGGTATTATAAATTCCTTAAATTATAAGAATTTTCCACCAAAAATTATGAATTTTTAATGGGAAAATATGACTTGTGAATCCAAAACTACGAATATTTAACAAAGCATTTTTTACGATTTAAACTGAAAATACGCATCATAGCGTAAGGTGGTTCTAAGCGAATTTGTTAATATAATTTAGGTGAAAAATGTTATTAAATAAAATGTTATTGTAGCTTGCGTCCTTTTTCCAAAAACTCAATTTTTTATTTTTAATATATTTTTATAACAAAAGCTTATACCGTGGGAGTTTGAAACCACACGCGAGAAAATTATACAATTTTAGGATTAAATTTTCTGCAAAATATCCTCATATGAAGAAAGTTGCACTAAGAGATCTCATCGCTAAGGTGAAGGACATCAGGACTAATCTACAGATCTCAGAAGACCGAGCAATTGAGTACATTTTAAAATGGCTTCCCTTTCCAGTACCGATCGTGAGAGACCGCTTTTGTTTCAAGTGTCAGTTTTTTGGCTTTGGTGAAGGGAATAAGCGTGTGTGGGTGCAGAAAGGGCAATGAGTGCGAAGATCAGGGGTAAAGGAAGAAGGGTGAGTGAAGGCAAAGGTGTAAAGGGTGAAAGAAAGTTGTGCGAAGTGAAAATTGAAGAGTGCGAATTTTTTTTTTAAGTTAGGAGCAGAAAAAATATTTTCTGGGCAAGGGGGGCAAGAGGAAGGTGAGAGAAGAGCGGGAAACGTCGCAGATCACTAGGTAAGGTAGGATGCCGACGTATCGAAGTCCAAAAATGGGCGCCAGAGGGCGACAGTCAATAGACGATCGCGTAGAACAGGTAGCCGAAATAAAAGGTGACAATGATGATGGCGTGGTTGGTGGGGAGAAGGGGGAAGGTGGCAGTAGTGGTGAGACGTTACAGACGCCGACCAGGGAGGGGACGGCAGAGAGAAGGGATACAGGCACGAGACACAAACCTGGGAGACCCTCTAACCTACAGCGCCTTAACAGGCTTGGCAGCGCAGGATCGAACAGGAGTCTAGACGAATGGCGAAATAAAGTGAGCGCGACCAGTAGTGAAGGGGAAGAAAAAAGAAAAAGAGATGAAGGGTACGATGATTCAGAAAGAGACAAGGATAGCAAGAAAATTAGGAATAAACGTAAAACACCAGACAGAGATAGGGGGGATGGGGGGATGTTAGAGAATCTAGCAGCCCTCATAAAAGGGTTCAGAGAGGAAACAAGGAAGAGACTGGATGATATGAATAGGGATATGAATAGGCAGGGAAAGACGTAAGAGGGGAAGTGAGAAAAGTAAGAAAAAAGTGGGAAGAGTGGGATAAACTCTGGAAAGAGGAGAAAGACAAGGTATGGGGTAAACTAGAGAGCATAGATAATAGACAGAGAGAGGTCGACGAACAGAGAAATAGTGAGATAAAACAGCTGGAAGAACGGATAAGTAACTTAGAAATCAGGAATGAGCATATGGGGAAGGAAACACAGAGTGCGGAAATACTAAAAGGGAGTGATAACTTGCAAAATGAGAATGAAAGATTGAAGAAAAGACTGAGTGCGATTGAAAGAAGATTGGAAGGGGAAGAAAGGACGAAGAGGAAAAATAACATAGTAGTTAAGGGATTGAAAGTGGAGAGTGAAACAGGGGAAGCGGAAATCAAAAATCTTTTGAAAGATATTGGAGTTCCGGTAAGGGTAGAGGGAGTTAAGAGAATAGGATGGACGATGGAAGTAGAAGTTTCTAGTGAAAATAGGGAGTGAGGTGGAGAAAAAAAAATTATGGAGGGAAACAAATTATTGAGAGGAAGAAGGGAAAGAATTGAAGAGGATCGGACATGGAGGGAGAGGAAAGGGAGATGACAAATAGAGCAAAAGGCATGGGTCGAGAGGAAAAAAGGGCGCATGGTATGGATAGGGAGAGACAGATTATGGATAAATAGGGAGGAATGGTTTTGGGACGAAGAATTAGAAAAAATAAGGAAAAAGGGAAAAAGAGTTGAGAAAGGTAGAAGAAAGGAAGATGCAAAAGAGTTTAAAGATCAAACAGAGGGGTTTCCAAACGGCAAGGTGGAAGAAAAGTGAGGAGGATAGGTGAGGGAAGGGAAGAGAAAAATGTGAAAATAGCTTACTGGAATGTGTCAGGCTTGAAGAACAAGAATGAAGGATTTTGGCGGGAGTTAGAAAAGTGGGATGTGATTATGTTGAGTGAAACCTGGGCAGATGAGAACGACTGGAAGGGGATGAAAAGGATGTTACCTAAAGGTTATGTGTGGACAATGCAAGAAGCAAGAAAGGAACACGTTAAAGGTAGAGGGATGGGCGGCATGGTTTTAGGGGTAAGAAAAGAACTGGCAGTAAAAGGGAGGACAGAGGAGGATAGGGAGGAAAAGGATGGAACAATGGTAAGATGGATTATAATTGGAAAAGTCAAAATAGCGGTGGTTTGTGTATATAGAAGAAGAGGGGAAGAAGAAGGTTGGAGAGTAATAAGGAGGTGGATGGAGGAAAAGAAGGAAGAGTTGTTTCTGATAGGAGGTGACTTGAATGCCTCGACGGGCGAGCAAAGGGGGAGGGATTTGGAATGAAGAAAAGGAGGCCTATGTAAGGAGCTCCAAACATAGGGAGACAGACCGGGAAGGGAGGAGGTTGCTAGACGAAATAGGAGAAACAGGATGGTTTATATGTAATGGCAATATGAAAGGAGATGAGAAAGGAGAGATCACATTCATAGGCAAGGGAGAAACAGTAATAGACTACATCCTGGCGGAAGAAAGAATGAGGAAGATGATAGGCAGTATGAGCGTGGGGAATGAGATAGGGTCCGAGCACTTCCCAGTAATAGCTACACTGAAGGGTGGCGTCCGAAAGCGTGGCAGAGGGAGAAAGGAAAGAGGGGGAGAAAGGAACACGAAAATGGGAGTCTGGGGTGAAGATAAATTAAAAGAGTTTAAACAAAACATGGAAAATGAGAATGTTAGGTATGAAAAAGAGGAGGGAGTAGACTGGTTAATTGAAAGGTTGAAAGGGTCGATTGAGAAGGTAAGGGATAAGATAGGTACAAAAGGAGGAAGAGAAGAGGGTAAGAGAGGCTGTTGGGACGAGGAATGCAGGGAGAGCAAAGAGATAATGAAAGAGTGTGTAAGAAAATGGAGGAAAGGAGAAATGGAGAAATGGAGAAGGCGGAGTACAGCAGGAAAAAAAGAGAACATGAGAGGTTGCTGGAAAGGAAAAAGCAAAGGGGAATAGAAAAATATAAGGAAGAAGTAGAAAAAGCGATCAAAGAAGGTAGGGTCTGGGATGTGATAAATAGGGAAAGAGGAGGAAGAAAGGGCGTGAATGAAGAAATAGAAATGGATGAGTGGACGGATTATTTCAGGGGTCTTTTAGGGGGAGAACAAAAGAGGATCAAAGGGGAAAATAGAAGGATTGTTCAAGGAGAAATGGAGGAAGGGAACGGAATAACAAGAGAAGAAGTGGGTGAGGCGATAGATAGATTAAAAAGAAACAAGGCTACAGGAGAGGATGGTATGGAGAACGAAGCGATAAAGTATGGGGGAGAAGGGGTTAGGGAAGGGATCTGGAAGATCTGCAACAAGGTCTGGAAAGGAGAATGGTGGCCGGAGGAGTGGATAACAGGGCTGGTGGTACCGCTTGTCAAGAAAGGGGAGGGCAACAAGGTAGAGGAGTACAGAGGGATCACTCTCATGCCAGTGAGTTATAAAATATACGCAGAAATTCTAAGAAAAAGGTTAGAGAGCCAGATAGAAGAGAAACAAAGTATCCCACACAATCAGACGGGATTTAGGAAAGGGATGGGGACAATAGATAACATTTACGTACTCAACTACTTGGTTAACAGAAATTTAGGGAGGAAAAGAGGGAAATGAGTCGCCTTGTTCGTAGACTTTAAAGCAGCCTTTGACTCAGTGAATAGAAAAGTGCTATGGCAGGCATTGAAAGAGAGGGGAATAGAAGAAGGTTTAGTGGAGAGGATAAAGGAAATTTTTACTGAAACCAGGATTAGGGTGAAGATAGGGGGAAAAAAAGGGGAGGTGTTCTGGACAGGAAGAGGTCTAAGGCAAGGGTGCCCGTTGAGTCCGCTACTCTTTAATATGCTGCTGGCAGACTTAGAGGAGAAGCTAAAGGAGAAAGGCAAAGGGGATGAACCTAATGATGAGAATTTTCGAAGAGTATGTGGGAACAAAAGAACTGACGGTGAACGTAGTGAAGACCAAGGTGATGTGCTTCAGAACTAGAAAGACCAAAATAGGTTACGTTTGGAAGATGAACGGACAAACAGTGGAAAGTGTGGAGGAATTCTGTTATTTAGGTTTTTGGTTTGAGGCAGGAGGGGGAATCGAGGTGTAGGTGAGGAAAAGAATCGAGTGTGCGAGTAAAGTAATGGACCAAGTATGGGGTATAGGAAAGAGAAGGTTCAATGACGATTGGAGAATGAGGGTTTGGTTGTTTGATGCGTTGGTTTGGGCGGTGATGTGTTATGGAGTGGAGGTCTGGGGATGGAAGGAACATAGGAAATTGGAAAGCATGCATGAGAGATTTCTGAGATGGGTAATGGGGGTTAGTTGGAGTTGCCCAGGTTACATGTTAAGGGAAGTATTAGGAAGGGAAAAAATGGTAACTAGACAAATTAAGAGAGCCTGGAGGTTTGAAGAGAAGTTGAAAAGGTGAGAGTGGAGCAGAATAGCACAAGTATGCTTGGACGAAGTTCGGAACAAGGAGACCAGAGGCAATTTGGGAAATTCGAAATGGGAGAAAGAAAGGAAAAAAATGACGAGGGTTTGTGATATGCAAGAAGGGGTTCAGGATTGGCAGAGCATAGGATTAGAGTTATTAGTAAGACAAGGAGAAGAGAGATGGAGAAAGATTATGGACTCGAGGTACAATACATGGTATATGATGGTCAAAGGGTTAACGGAACCAGAATATTTGCAAAAAATAAAGAAGGAAGACAAATGGAATAGGGTGGTACGGTTTAGAATGGGAGAAGGAGTGAGAGCTTGTAGATATTGGATGGCTGAAGAGGACAATCTGTGCAGAGTATGTGGATACGAAATGGAGTCATGGGCACATGTGTTAGAGAGCTGTACAGGAGAGGAAGATGGACAGTTGAGTGTGGATGAGTGTGTGAGATGGATTTTGGATGGTAATGGACAGGCAGTGACGTGGATGAAGAAATTGGAAGAAATAAGAGAAAGCAAGAGAACAGGATAGAGCCAAACGGGTAATCCTATTAAAGGAAATGAAATAGCAAAAAGTAAACCTTTCAAATCGTTGAAAATGTATTTAATGGTAAGAGGAAACGGAAGCCCTGGAATATCGCTCATTTTAAAGTTTAAGAATTATTAGTAGTAAGAGTACTGTTATTTTAAGCAAGGCGAAGCATTAGAATATAAGCAGCGGTTAAGTTAGAATAAGGATGGAATGTAAATATGTAAATAACAGGGAGCGGAGGCCCTCAAACCCGTAAAAGGGAGAGATTAAATATACATACATACATAGTATATTTTAAAATATGAACGTTTCAATTTGCAACTGTTTAACTATGTAGTTTTACTTTCAAGTATACTTTAAAGTAGGCTGCGTCGTTTCGAAAATTCCAAACGAGACACTTCGTTTACAGTAATTCAAGTTTTTTCCAACATTTTTGGTGAACTCTTAAAATTAAAAAAATTGCCTCAAGATCTTCAAGATTATTTTTGAAAAAGTTTTAGTAACGTTTTGATATATTTTGAAATCTGTGTAAATGTTCTTCAAAAATTAATTGTCCAAAATAAAAAGTCATTTGAAATTTTTGTAGGTATTTGGAGAAAATTTTTCAATATCTTGAAACATTTCAAAACTCTCAGAAAGCTTCGTTTAAATTTTTTTTAATTTACTTAAAAAAATAGATATCTTTTGAAGAAGTTCAAAGTTATCCTAAAATGTTTCAAATCCTGCAAAATTAAAAAAAGTTGTGTGTGAAATGTTTATAAATTATAGTGTCGTAGAAAAATCTAAAGAACATAATTATTTCACTATATTGCAAAATTGTTTACAATTAAAATTGTAACATGAAAAAAACTACTTATTTCAAAATTTGTATTTACTTCAAGTAAAAAAAATAAACATTCTGTATAACAACAGCTGTCTCACATTACATCGCTAAATATGCAAGCTAATAGTTAATAAAAAAATAATAATTCTTTTTTTTTCATTTATTATAAATGCT
Organism: Andricus curvator; assembly: GCA_932195095.1. Classification (NCBI taxonomy): domain Eukaryota; kingdom Metazoa; phylum Arthropoda; class Insecta; order Hymenoptera; family Cynipidae; genus Andricus; species Andricus curvator. The sequence goes on from CAKNYM010050867.1 coordinate 182,802, forward strand.
ACACTTTAAATTCATAATATACACTACCGGTCAAAATTGTAGGACCACCTACAAAATTTGTATTAAAATCACGCTCGTCTTTAAAAGCGTCTATCTCCGTGAAGAATTGAGCTAGAAATATTTTGAAAAAATCGTTTGAAAGGCTCGTTTGAAAGGCTGAAAAAGGTTTGTTAGGCTACTGCCTAACGAGTCGAGCGATCTGCCGATCCGCCGCATCAAAAACCTTTCGTGCGTCGCTTAAGAAATAAAGTCCTAACTCGAAAACTAATAAGAAGTTTTGAGTGTTCTTGGTCTTAATTTAAAGCTGAGACCTCAGGCTTCATTTGAGCAAAGTTCCAAATTTTTCCTGTCACTTCCCTAAAGCATGCAGCGAGTTGAATTTGAGAAATAAAAATTCGTCAAAATCTGACCGGTAGTTTAATTTTGAATGAATGGATTTTTAATTTTGTTAACTTGTTAAAAATATTACGTAAGAAAGATTGTTAGAAAAATTATTTTTAAGAAAAACAGCTGATCAAATAAAACACAGTTGGCGAAGATGTGATTGCTTCATATTAATTTGATGTCATTCATATTAACTCAATAATTGTATTTAATTTAAAATGATTGCGTTTCAGTAGCCTTGAAGAAACTTTAACGTCTGATAATCATGATTCGGGAAATAATAAACTATAGCTTGGAAACCATCCGATTTACGTTCTTAATTTAGAAAATTAAGGAAATTTGGTACTAGGTATTATAAATTCCTTAAATTATAAGAATCTTCCACCAAAAATTATGAATTTTTAATGGGAAAATATGACTTGTGAATCCAAAACTACGAATATTTAACAAAGTATTTTTTACTATTTAAACTGAAAATACGCATCATAGCGTAAGGTGGTTCTAAGCGAATTTGTTAATATAATTTAGGTGAAAAATGTTATTAAATAAAATGTTATTGTAGCTTGTGTCCTTTTTCCAAAAACTCAATTTTTCACCACTCTGGAAACACCAGTTCTCGTAAGATCACTGAAGTTAAGCATTGTTGGGCGCGGTTAGTACTTGGATGGGTGACCATCCAGGAATACTGCGTTGCTGTTGGCCCGTCGTGGGTGTGGTGGGCCCACATTGGTACTAAATATCCACCTAGAAACACTACCCGAATCGGGTAGTGAGGCAATGAACTTTCGAGTTCAAACTGCTAATCAATTTTTTTTTTTTTTAAATATATTTTTATAACAAAAGCTTATACCGTGGGAGAGCATCAAGTGGGATACCACAATGAATGAGGAATTGATGCGTCTCTACTATTAAAGTGCGAAGTTTGAAACCACACGCGAGAAAAGGATACAATTTTAGGATTAAATTTGCTGCAAAATATCCACATATGAAGAAAGTTGCACTAAGAGATCTCATCGCTAAGGTGAAGGACATCAGGACTAATCTACAGATCTCAGAAGACCGATCAATTGAGATTAAAACAAAAGGATGATTTGGCGTGGAGAAACGACGGCAATGAACATCAGTTATAGGAAGCTGCGTCACACGATCAAGCAGCGGCGAGTGATGTTCTTCCTCAACCTGTTGGTGATCCAGCACCACTACATGCTCCAGAGGTAAATGGCCTAAGGAGAGAAGACCATCCAGTTTTTTTACTTAAGTACCCAGAGCTAGCTACAAGAATGAATGAGCAGAATCAAGCAGACCAAAGACGCTCAATATCTGTAAACACATTGTTTTCGGCTGTTGAAATAGCTACCATCAAAATAGAAGTGGAACAGCAGCTTCCTATTAATGAACTCCGTTCTGAAGATGTAGACAACGAAGACCTAATTGAAGCTGAAGGCATAGGTGCTACGAATAATGAATATCTAGTACCGGATCCACTAGAAGCACATCTAGACATTAATAACGTTGATGAAAACAGCGAAAGATAAACAGCGAAAGATAAACATTACACAGGATTTGCGTGCACTATTAGGATACCTGAACAGCAAGGTTTTACCTATGCATTTGAACGCAACACTAACTGCGTTAGAGGTGCATGCTCTTGTGTATTGTGCAGGTGCAGCAACTGTTAGAACGTTGGACCGCAGAACTAGGCCTGCAAATGCAATCTTTGTTTAAGGAAGGGATGGAGATCCACCATGGAAGATCAAGTTGGATATGGATGTCAGCAAAGTATGGTGCAAATTGGGTCGATTGACTCAATATGAGAAAGGATATAAAACCAGAAAGCTGATACACCATGTTACTAAAATCATCCACTCTCGGTACATCGAGAAATTGACACCAGCAGTATTGGATGAGACTATAGACTCCCAACGGCAGAGACTTGATGTTCTTTCTGCTAGACTGCGTCAATACAAGAAAAGTAGAGTAAGAAGGCAGCAAAATCAAACCTTTCAGGTAGATGAAAGAATGTTCTATCGCGAAATGAGTGCAAAGCAAAATAACCAGCAAGACAACGAAGTTCCTCAATCGATAGACATCACGAACGGGAAGGTGTTTGGGGAAAAACTAACAGAAGCAATTTGAACACTGCGTGGTTTCAACTAAAGAAAACAAAAGCAAGCAATAACCCTGAAATGGAGCTAAATAACATCACAGCTTCAGATGCCTCAACGGTTTTGAAGAGAGCAAGTAACTGGAATGCTCCAGGTCCAGACATAGTGCACAACTTCTGCTACAAGTAACTGTCAAGTGTACATCCTGCGTTGGCCAGGTGTTTTCATAAGATCATCAAACACCCAGATCTGATGCCAGGCTTTATGCTCAAGGTTACTGCGCATATGTTGCCTAAAAATCCAGACGCTCCAATTCCATCTGAATTTAGAACGATAGCCTGTCTTCCAACAATTTTTATATGCCGTACAGCAATCATTGCAGATAAGGCATATTCTCACTGTAACAAGACTGACATCCTAACAAAAGAACAAGAAGCGTGTTGTAAAAACTCGCGGTGCAGTAAAGGTCTAGTCACCATAGACGCTGCTGCCATGATGCAAGCTCGTGAACATCAAAGAAACTTACACATGGCATACATTGACTACAAGCATGCGTTTTCTTCTGTACCACATGACCATTTGCTTGAAGTCTTAAAAATATACAAAAAATGCCCACGCATCATCGACTTTCTGAGTTCTGCGATGATGCGTCGGGGTACAAGAATCAAGAATTTTGATCATGGACAACCAAGAATAACTAGATCAATACGCATTACGACAGGTATCTTTCAAGGAGACTCCTTTAGAGCATTGTGGTTCTGTTTAGCGTTGAACCCAATGAGCAGAACACTAAATAGCATGTCAAATATGTTCCGAATACATGATAACGAGGATGGCCATCAAGTGACCCGTCTCCTATACATGGACGAACTGAAGCTATACGCTAGTTCGGATCAGAAACTGCAGCAAGTGATCGACGTCACATAGCAGTTTTCCAATGATATACACGTGGAGTTCGGACTAGATAAATGCAGAACAGTGAATAGACATAATGATGTGCCGGCCATTATACATCAACAACTTGTCCTAAACCTAGGACTCTTAACAAAGATTACCTCTTATATTGGGATGTTACTATCCAGACGGATCATTACATCCGAGCAAATCGACCTATACAAACATGTTGAGACACAAATAAAAGTTTATATACATATATATATATTTTTTTGAACCTACGTGACAATCTTCACTCGACAAATCCTTCGAAATTTCCGAATTGTTTATAGCATCTAATTTAGCTTCTTAGGACGTCTGCAGATTTCGCCGGGTTAACTTAAACCGTTTGAAACTCAAGTAATTCACTGAAATTTTCATTTAGCACCTTTGTTACTCAGTAAGAGCTTACCTAAATGACCTCGAGGTCCTAGAGCCGTTTATCTTTGTACTTATTTCATTATATGGCTGTCAAATTGCTTTTCCGCCTCTGTTGGGCCTTCAGCCCATATCTGGGTTTTTCCGGTCATAAAGTAATAACCCTCGAAACGAACTGTTGACTAGAATTTCTATTTCTTACCCCACTACTAAAATTGTCAAACTTCGCTCCCACCACCTATAGCTGTCGACCATCCCTTCCACTGATTTTTGACTTCGAGCCCTAGCGAAAACCTGACCACGGTCACTCTACTTATAGAACTCGTAACATCAATTTCTCTATTGTATTTTCACTCGCGAATATTTTCTAACCAATAAACACACATTACTTGAAATCGTGCTTTACCGTTTTCTTACTGAGATCCTTAACATTAATACTATAATGCAAGGAGTTTCCGAAGACACTAAATTAAGGTATAAATTGAGTAAATTAGAACCGCAACGTAAACAACCAAGATCCACAAGTATAGCGAGCTAAGGCATGAAGTAAAGACAATATGGAGGAATCTGAAACATGCATCTATTCATCCTATTGTGATTTCGGCTACAGGCAATGTGCACGCAAGATGTACTGAACATCTTGAACATTTAAGAGTCAGTAGGGTACTGGCAGCAGCTCAGAAGGCGGTTTTATTAAATACCTCTCGCAATTGAAAGAAACTTCCCAGACCATCAGGAAGCAAGCGACTGAAAACCTGTGGAGTGTTACATGATAGCTCGAAGAAAGCACCCACAGGCGACTGTTACCACCTCCAACACTCGCCGCCGCTGTGTAAGTCCGTGTCTATGATGAAAAACCGGGTTCACCGGAGAACAAGTTTAAAAAAAGAAAATATTGCAGATTCTTTAATTTCAAATATTCAAGATTGACATTGAAGAATTTATTAATTTAAATCCTCAAACTTAAACGAAGATATTTGAAATTAGATTCCTTCAGAATAAAAGTCTCAATAATGGAATAATTGACAAATCTCTATTCTTGAAATTCAAGAATTCTTAATTGCAACTCTCAACAATGGTAAAAATTTGAATTTTCGATCTTCAAAATTAAATAATTCTTCATTGAAAACATTTACAATTAGGAATTATAAGACTTTAGTGTTTAACAATACAAAATTCTGCAATTTAAATAATTATCAATTAAATTTAATCAATTTGGAAAATTAAAAATTGAAAACTCTTGACATTTGTTCATTATAATAATCACTATTAAGGAATTTTTATTTATATATCCTTAAAATTAAACCATTTTCAATTGTAAATCTTTACAATTAAAGAGTTTTGAATTGTGAATCGTCAAAATTGGAGGTTTTTCCATTTTAAGTCTTCTAAACTGAACTATTCCAAAAAATGCTTTCAAATTACTTTCAAAATAGAATATTTTAAAAATATTTGCAGCACTTCACAATTGTCGATTATAACTCTTCAAACTTGCAGAACTTTGTATTTCAAATTTCGTATAATCGAAGAGTATTTAATTCTATTAATTTACGATTGAAAACTTAACAATTATTTATCATGATATTAAGAATATGTAATATTTCAGAATAATTATAATTTCATGACTGAATGCTAATTTGTAATAATTCAATTATTTCACGTTCTTTTACTATAAAGGGTGTTCTCTCAAAATAACGGTAGGTCTGTTTTGATAACCGTAATTCGAAGAGAGCCGTAAGTGCCGGTTACGGCGTTTTCCCGAATTTCAGCATCACAGATAACAAAATTAACTGCATTTTCCACCGATAAGTTAACATTTTCCAATAATTTTTTGGCAGATATGACAATTTCATGTGCAAATTAATCAAGAACAACCAAAAAAGTTTAGAAAATGAATTCGAATCCGCGATACACGTAAATAAAGATTCGAACAGTTTTTGTCGGTTTTCTCGGCTTTCTTCGTTTTGTAATTAACGGCGTTCTTCCAAATCACAGCAGTTGTACGCTGAGCTATTCCGCATGCATCTAGCAGAACTGTTATTGAAAGTTACCGGTGAATTATTACACGTCTCCACGGATTTCCATAAATGCCCGTAAATTTTCACAAATTAGCATTAATTTCCAAAAATTTTATAAAATTTCATAAATCTCTAAAATTTACAGAAAGATGTTTTTTTAAAAGCGGGGTTTTCGGATGTACTTTGGAAACGGGAAAAGCTTCAACATTTTTGTTTGATGAAGAAAGATGCGCAATTAAATTTCTGATGAGAATATGTAGATACTTTTTAAGTATTAATTTGGATTTTTTCTGAATCCCAGCAATTTTTTGTTAGTTCAAAAAAAATTATAATATACTAACCTTGACGTCGTGTTCTTTGCGGCGTTGTCGACTCATCACTACTTCCATCTGTAAGATATAACACAGGGATTTTAAGACCGGGAATTGGGAAGTTCGTGTTAAAATAATTCGTGTTATCCGGGTGGTAACTCAAATTTCCCAAAATTCTCAATTACATATACTTCAATTGCATTTCAATTTCCAGTCCGAAATATGTACTCGCGTAAATTTCCCGCTCTTGCTTATCTTCTAGGACAGAAGGAGCAGAAGTGGATGACTTACACGTTCCAGTTGCATCGGGATTGGTTGCTTCAAAGAACCATGATCGTAGATTTTTGGAGGGGAAGTGCTCAAAATTAAATTAAAAAATAAGTCAAAGCAGGCGCGCAGTGCCTACAAGGAAGGATTTCGTAGCTTATTAAGACTTCAATTTAAGTCTTAACAGAATCTTAAAAGAAACTTTTATTTCTTAATTTAATAAAAAAATTAATTAAAAAATATGGCTAAAAAAATTATGTAAAAAAAATAGGGGAAAAAAATGTTTGGAAAGAAATTTTTGAAAACGAAGTTAGGGAAAAAAATTTTACGGAAACTTTCCCTCTGCTACTCCACCTACTTTCCCCTCTCCTCACTTCGCCACGTTGGAAAAGAATACGACGGACGGACGGACTGACACCCAACCGACACTATAAGGGTTTTAGCCCGGGGCTACAAACCCATAAAAACAAATAAATTTATAATTTTTAACTTAAGCGCTTTAAACGAAGGTAATTTATTATAATTAAAATAATCTGAAAATACATTCATGTTAAAATTATTTAAAAACGTTCTTTTAGAACTAGTTTAGTTAGTTCTTCACAAAAGAAATCTCTTTCGAATCCGTCTGTATTAACATAAAATTCAGATATGAAATAAAGAACAAATATACTTCATATGGTTTCTTAAAGTTCCATCAAAAAAGCCATAGTCCAAATTTCACAACTATTTGGCAACCCATATACAAATTAAAGGAAGTCTAAAACGACAAGCGATCGAGATTCTTTTCTTCACTTTTTAGGTCTCGGAACCATATAGGAAAGATATAAAGAAGGAAGAACCTTGCAAATAAGGTTTTTCCTCATTTGAGTTAAGTTAAAGCTTACAGCAATTAGAAACATGACAAATTGGATACATATTCTACAAGAGAATGCGATTGTGTAAAATTGTCATCGTTATTGAAACAATAAGAAGACATTGTTGTGAAATTTGTCCTTATGCTAGATTAGCTCCACCAAAAAGTATTATTGCTAAAAAATGCAAAAATTGTAATTAGGGTAAAAGCTACAATCATTATGCACCCCCCCCCCCCCCCAACACTTAACAGACCGCTTCATTCAAATATATGTTTATATATAAGAATACCTAAAAATAAAAATACTAGTACATAGTAGAAAAGCGGAATAGCGAGGAAATCTAATGTTCATTAAATAATAATAATCTAAAATGATAAAAATGACAAGTTTAGTTTTGGTTATTTGAAAATTAAAACATGTCAGAAAACTTCTTTTTTTATTCCTGAATGATTCCGAAACGTTCCGGACTGTCTTAACCGGCCTCTAATTTGGGGGAAAAAGGAAGATTTTTGGTTTCAGATCGTGGGCGTAAATTATCACCCAGCCTATAATACGGCGTATAGAAAAAGATGATTTTTGGCGTTTTTCAATTTTAGATATCGAAAATCAAACTTGCCATTTTTATCATTTTAGATGTGCATATAAACCTGCAAACCTGTCTTCTGCATGCCTGGACAGTAAGTGATGTGCAAGGGTTGCTTACTTCTTAAAAAATTTGTATTTGCTAAAAATTTAGTTGACCCTCCATTCTCAGAGAATTATACACTAGGGTGGTCCAAAAATGCATTGCAAAATTTTTTTCATCCCAGAGGGCAACTCCCCACCAAAATATTCCACTTCCGGAGAAAAAAAATCCCTAATTTTTTTTTTTAAATTCGAATATTAACACGACCCAAAAATAAAAAAACTACATTTTCACGTATTATTATTACTTTTTAGCAATTTCCGTCGTCTTTTTCATACAAATAATTACTAATGGACAATTTTAATATTTTCCATGACTTTTTTAATAATTTTTGATTGTTTAAACAAATGTAACTTATTTAAACAATTATTTATTCCCAAAAAATGTAAAAAATAATCGTATTTTCTGATTGAAATGTAATAGTTTGTCATTCTTTGGAGTAGTAATTTTTTTAAAAAACATTATGTAATTATTTAAACAATTACTTATTGTTTATTCTCAAAATTTCTAAAAATTGACCCAGAGATGTCCACTTTTCTCTCAAATTGGTACCCTATGCTACTTTTTGTTGAATAATTATATAATTTTGATACAATTCTTTTAATTTCTAATAAATTTCTATTTTTTTAAACAATTTTGATTTGCTTAAGCAGTTTTTTTCGATAACTCTAAAAATTATATTAAATAAAATACATATAATTATTTTTCTGACTATATAGTGTACAGAAAGAATATATTAACCATTTTTTGATTGCTTAAACAAATACAATTTGTTTAAACAATTATTTTTCCAGAAATATTTTTTAAATCGTATTTTCTGAATTAAACATAATATTGAATGATTTTGGGGAGTAATACATCCTGCTAAAAACTTTTTGTTATTGTTTATACAATTAATTATTGTTTTTTTTTTTAATTTCCTTCAAATTGAGTATGGATGGTTTACATCTTCTTTGGCGCATTAGTAAATAAATCATGAAAGTCATGATAACATTTAAATTGTAAAAGTGTATTTATTATTGCTTTCTTCATATTTTTACAATCTTCATTATGATTATATTATAAAAAAGCACATTCACTAATGCAAATTATGATTCAAGTTTCAACAGATTGCTTTTTTACATTTTCAGACTCGTTATAAATATTAAAAAGTGTCACTGATTTTGGTTTTAGCTTCATACGATTATTTATAAGACTGTTTTCAAGTTATTTCTGTAATTCACACATGCAGCGTTGAACTTGTTTCAAATTTGCAGCTCGAACACCTTTTAAAAATGGAGGTGATTGTGAAGTTTTTAACAGAATTTACTATGCCTCGAAATCATTCAATATTATCTTTAATTCAGAAAATACGATTTAAAAAATATTTTTGGAAAAATAATTGTTTAAACAAATTATATTTGTTTAAACAATTAAAAAATAGTTAATATATTCTTTCTGTACACTATACAGTCAGAAAAATAATTATATGTATTTTATTTTTTTTAACTTATTGAAAAAAACTGCTTAAGCAAATCAAAATTGTTTAAACAATTAGAAATTTATTAAACATGAAAAGATATGTATCAAAATTATATAATTATTTAACAAAAAGTAGCATAGGATACCAATTTGAGAAAAAAGTGGACATCTCTGGGTTAATTTTTAGAAATTTTGAGAATAAACAATAAGTAATTGTTTAAATAATTACATAATGTTTTACAAAAAAATTACTATTCCAAAAAATGACAAACTATTAAATTTCAATTAAAAAATACGATTATTTTTTACATTTTTTGGGAATAAATCATTGTTTAAATAAGTTACATTTGTTTAAACAATTCAAAATTGTTTAAAAAGTCATGGAAAATATACAAATTGTCCATTAGTATTTATTCGTATGAAAAAGACGACGGAAATAGCTAAAAAGTAACAATAATACGTAAAAATGTAGTTTTTTTATTTTTGGGTCATATTTGGGGCGCTGTGGGAGGGGTAAGGTTGTGTTAAAAATGAATCTTATTAATATGCTTTTATTTCATAGGTACTCCTCTTCAATCACAAAAAAGTTTGGCACGTTTCGATCAAACCCTGAAGTATGAGTTCAATTTTTCGAAAATCCAAAATTTCCCCATGTTAATTAAATGGGATTTTGAAGTGCCCGGTGGCACGTGTTAATATTCGAATTTCGAAAAAAAAAAATTAGGGAATTTTTTTCTCCGGAAATGGAAAATTTTGTGGGGGGGACTTGCCCTGTAGCTCGAAAAGCGTTTTTTGGTCCACCCTATTATACACCTATAAGGGGCCAGAATTTTGTATTCGCTTTTGTCAACCATAAAGTAATCCTTTGATTTTATCCCAAAAAAGATATGCTGTTACTTCGGATATGAGTATACTACAACGAAAAATAGCGGTCTTTCCAATAATATTTAATTGCAACAAGATTGTTACGAAATAACAATATTTTTTTCAGTTGCTTTTTTTTTAGAAGAAATGAATGTTTTTTTTCCCTAATACCCTATACAACATATGAGGCATAAAAATCGGTTAAGCCAATTTTAAGAAATCCGATTTTTTTTTTTAATTTGTTTTCAACTTTTGTAAACATTTTTTTTATTTTGACACTTGGGGGACATTAGTCCAATAATGAAAGAAACTTACCCCTGAAATATGAACCAAAAACAAGCGGGGGCAACCCACCTATGCTTACACGGCTACGGCCTTTTTGAAATTATTGCCCGAGCTATTGCGCATGCGTCCACGTCATACATTTTCATAAGTTTCTATAAATTTGAGAATTTAATGCAAATTTTAGAAACTTATGAAAAGTTGAGAAATTTATAAAAATGTGAGAAATTTATGTAAATTTGAGAAATTTATGAAAACTCAAAAATTTGATGATAATTTATTAATTTTATGTAAATTTATACAAATTTATGAAATTTTATGAAATTTATGGTAATTTACTGAAATTCATGAAAATGTATGGTAATTTAGCGGTAACTTTTGATAACATTTTTGCTGGACGTATGAGCAGTAGCGCAATACGCGTAATAAACAATAGAGTGATATAATGGAAACAAAGTTTTAGATGCACAGACGGAAGGAAACAGATTGTGAAGAAAAATGTTTGGAACATATGTTGGCATACGCGTGGGGCTTTAACGAAAAATTTCCGAGCATATGTTGGCAAAAATTTTGGTTAAAACCATATTAATCTGTATTATAACTTAAAAAAAAACTTATTAAACTCATGGATAGACGTAAATATTAATATTTGTAACATATGTTGGGAAAAATTTGAGTTCAAACTCTAATCATTTTTTTTTTAAATCTTTTTTACACAGCATGAAATGAAATTATTGCAAAAATATTAGGTCTATTTCGTCTCCGTATCTAAAAATGTGGCCTCGTTCAGTTTTAAAACTGTAGAATTGAATGTTTTGCCGCACCCTGAATACAATTTTTTGTTCGAAATACGTACAATGTTAATAAACATATGTTTCCACTGTTCGAAAGCGAAATGCGAATTTTTGAATATAGTCGATATCTGCATGTGAGATAATTTAATGTGTCGTTGATTTAGTATTATATTATATTCTACTTACGAACAAAATTCTGAAGTATTATGAAGACAAAGAAAAGCAGGATAAAAGTTAAAGCTCTCATCTTGCTCGAAACAGGAACTTCCACTGATTTTGAACTGGCTGTACTTGTATATATATATATATACTAGCCTGCACGTCATGTTGACAAATAGTATTACTACATTCTGGCGGTGAAGTGGCGTTTTTTCCTCAGATTAAAAGTCTATTTACTATGCGTGAAAATGTCAGATATTCTGGATGTAGACTCGATCTACACACGGAGAGAAATGGATGGTCAAAGTTAGAGGGTCAGAATTTATAGAGCCAGTCCATTCTTCTAGATGGTCTAAAGAGCCTTTCAGATTTTTTTTTGATATAGTCAGAGAGACTCTTATTTTATGGCCAGTCTGATTGTTGTAATAAGGTCAGACTCACTATCAGGGATAATCGAAGTATCCTTCGGCATGGTCAATACGATCATCTTGTTTTCACTCATTTCGACCATCCACGGAAGAGCAAATGACCCATCGCGGATGGCCAACCTGATTAGTTACCGTTGGCGTGCGTTTTTTTTAATGAATAAATGTGTAAGTCAAATGTTCATAACAAATTCTATACCATTAAACCATTTCCCTTTCAGGGTAGGCGTGACACTACCCGATTCGGGTAGTGTTTCTAGGTTTTTCTTGTAGTTATAAATAACTACAAGTGTGGGCTCACCACACCCACGATGTGCCCACATATGCTCGGAAATTTTTCGTTAAAGCCCCACGCGTATGCCAACATATGTTCCAAACATTTTTCTTCACAATAAATAAATAATAAATAATAAATGTAAAGTCCATAAGAATATTAGAAATTATTGTAAATTCATATTTAAGGTGAAAAATATATTCCTTTCTTTAAAATTTAAAATCTATCATTTATTTTTAAGGACAAAATCTAATAAATAATTTAAATTTTACTTTAAAAGTCCTTCTTGTAAGCAAAGAACTATTTTTAATAACTTTACTCTTATTATTTGCTGTTTAGAATTGCTTTTCACATTTCATCATTTCAAATTAGCGGGCCAACCTCAACCAATCCGGTTGTTGGCGCGATGGATGCAGTGTGAAAGGATACGATAGTTGGTAGCACCGTGGACCGTGGTTCTGAACAATTTCGGAGTGAGTGGATGTCATTAAGCCGTTCAGCGTCACATTTGCTGTTTATTGAACTTAAACATATTTTTAATAAGTTCAAACTGCTTTTTGATATTTCGAATATGCGTGGAGAGTGAAGTGCATAAGCGAGAACGTCAAATTTGATGCTTCCACGGGATTTAGGATAAAGGCGTAAATGGACGTTCAGCTATCAATTTGTTGTCACCGTCTCGTTTCAAACTGAAAACGTGCAAAAAATTTTAGCATTCATTGATGATGCAGAAAGTAACGAGATTTGGGTTATTGGTTTATGAATTCACTTCAATGTTTGAAATCTTATAATTCAGTGTGACAACGTGCCGTGTGCTTAGCCTTTCGTGCTCCAAAAAATATATTGTGAATTTGCACTGTTTTTGCATATAAAATTATGTCTCATACACCGGACTCTCCACAAAGAATAAAAAATGCTTTCAGAATTCATGTATTTCATATACATTTTCAGGTTTTATAGGTTCCACTTAATTTTATAATTTTCATTCTCCTATAAGAGAGAGACTGGAATAAGTAGGAAAAGGACAACAAATATAGATAATGTAGGATAATCAAATCGACCCCTTAAGATAGCCAGATCGACTGTGCGAGGAGATCAAGTCGACTATCTGATATGACCAAATCGACCTTCTATGATGAGCGATTCGACCCTTTATAATGATCAGTTCCGCCATCTCTCATGATCGGTTCGACTTTCTATGACGCTTGAGTCGACCGTCCTAGATGACCAAGTCGACACTGTGAGATGATCGATTTGAACCTCTTGTTTTAACCTTCTAGAGATAGTCGCTTTAGCCATCTTCAAGGGCTGTCCTATAGTTGACCCTGCAATATAGTCTGTCTGCATGGCTAAAATGACCTTCCCTTTTTCTCCGTGCACGTTGCCAACGGATTTACACAAATGTCAAAACTTTTGTCAATATTTTTGAAAATTGGTACTACAGGGTTGTTTTAGAAACTTTTTGATTATTCATGATTCCGTGAGATAATTACAGAATTCGAAATTAGAGATGTTGTATGACGATATAATAAGAAAGAATATTGGGAAATTTTTCTAAGATGAGGGGCTGATAGCAAAAATCGAAATAAAAAACAGAGTCAGAGCAAAAGTTATTTGATTTTTTCGCGAGGAAAATTCAACTCCCTTTTGCTAGTCAGAGATTGAATCGTTTCTACTATACAAAAAATCTTTAAAAATTACAGTTAATATATTGAATTATTTTTAGAGCTTTTGTACACCTCATTATAGTTGTCGTTCTGCACGGAAAAAATTTATCCGTGAAGAAGTCACGAACTTGTAGCTAGGTCTCGGATACAAGATAAAAAAATGAAACATTAAATCCTTATTTCTATGAGAAATATATGGATAAATTTCGAAGTTTCTTACGAACAGTTCGAATTTCCTACGAACAGTTCCTGAAAATTTCAGACTGAAATAAAAAGAGGCAAAATTTTATTTGTGCGAATTAATTTTATATTACCGGTTTCTAAACATAAACCAGGAGTGCGTAAACACGCGCAGCCATCGAGGCCAAACAAAATAGGTATTATAAAACTTCTAGCCACTCATCCGACGAGGTCGAGGCACACATACGAGCGCACACACGCACCGCGCGTTTGGGAGAGTGTGTGTGTGGGCCACGTACAGGCGGACCTAGTTTCGAGTTCCCAGATTTGTCGGACAAGCTCGTGAGTGCTCTGAGAATCTTTTCCCAATCACTCGTAATATTTTTGTAATTATTCACGTAAAAAAAAGTGATGAACTGTTTTAGAATTTTCACATCGAGTTCGTCAATCTTTCTCAAAGTTCCCAGGTTATTTACGAAAATACATAAATATCCGATGAATTTTTATCATATCCTAGACCTAGCTACTAGTTCGTGACTTTGTTACGGATAAATTTTTTCCATGTGTTTTTGAAAATTTGGATTTCGAATTTGAAATCAGCTTCCGATAAGCCTCTGTAACGTAAATTTTTCTATAGATCGGATAATTTTCTCGAGTTTTTGGGAGCCACATTGAAGCCGCAACTTGGATTTCAAAAATTCTGATTTTGAGTTCGATCTAAACTGCCTGCAAAATCCTGCACAATAAATTTCTTTCGGATTAGAAAATGTTTTCAATTTTCTGGTCAGAATTTTGGTGGAGTCATTTTTTTTAATTCGGAATTTAAATTTAAAACCAGCTACCTGAAAAATTCCTTTTCAGTGAATGTTATGCAGATCGGATCATTTTTAGGGTTTTATAGGAAACCCTTATGCAGTCCGTAAAATGGCTATCTGCCCCTTATTGTCCGTTGGTATACAAAAAAACATGACAATTTAGGTCTCATGATTTATATTTTAAAAATTCCAAAAATTAACTCAAATTTGGCTCAAAACCAACATGCCAGATCAGAAATTTTTTGCAAAGTAGAAACATTTGTTTTTAAACTCCTAGGATTAACGTTAAAAAAATTATTCACATTTAACTCAAAACCCACATAGAAAATGGAAAATTTTCAACCAAAAAAAAAGAAAAATCTTGATCATACTCATTCCAATGAAACCTTAAGTAAGGGCGTTTGCCGCCCGCTTGACTAACTGACTTTTTTAAGTTGGTTCATTTTTCGGATGTGGGACCACTGTGCAGTGCTGGCACTGCAACGTTAGAAGATTTTTATAACTCAAGTGAATATTGAAAAGTCAAAACAAGATGAAAACTCTTCCGTTAATATAATTTTGAGATTTTTCACTTGAAAATAACTACATTATTGAAAATTATTTATTTATTCATTGATTGAAATTTTTGAAATACCATTTTCCATTGAAGAAGACACAACCCAAACCTCAAATAACCAAAATTAAATAATTTTGAATTCTTAAAGTTTGTTAATTTTAGTCAATAATGTATGATTTTTCATCTGAAATATCAATTTTCGTCAAGAACGCATTAATAAGTGCTCAAATTGTTTAAGCTTGTTAGCTTGCCTGAAAAATTGTTAATTTTTTCTTGAGAATACTATAATTTTCTTCGAAACAATGTTAATCGGAACTCAAATTGTAAAAGCTTTTAGATGAAGAATTTTCAATAAAAAATGTAATAGTTGATATTCCAATCGCAAAAGATTTTAATTTTCAATAAAAGACTGTTGACTTCATTAAAAAAGCCAAATTTACACCAAAATACGTGAATCCTAAACTAGAACAGATAAATTTTCAACCAAACAGTTGCATTTTTAACAAAAAAAAAAAAAAATTTTACCAAAGGAATTTTTTCAACATTTTTTTTAACTGCAAAACTGAAAAAAATTTCTTTAAATCTTCCAGATTCTTCTTTGGCAATTTTGTGAATTTTTTTAAATGTATGAAAATATTTTCATATATTCTCTTAAAATTTGTTTGTCAAAATAAGAAGATATTTAAAATTTTCCCGGAAATGAAAAAAAAATTGTTATCATCACGAATCCTTTTAGAATTCTTTTCAAGATTGAAAATCTTCAAAAATCTACGTTTTGTATTAAATTTTTTAAAATACTTTGAAATATCTGATTATTTAAAAAAAATCTTTGATAGCTTCAAAGTATCTTTTTAAATTATTAAAATTTCTCTCAAAAATTTATGAGTCTTTCAAAATCAAAGAAATATCTTAAATTCCTGATGATTATTTTTCTTTAATTTTGTCAATCTTTCTAAATATATTAAAATCTGTTTAATTATTTTCAAAAAAATAGTTGTCAAAAATAAAAAATCATTTGAATTTTTGCTAGGAATTTTAGGAAAATTTTTCTATATCTTGAAACCTTTCAAAATTCTTGAAAAGCTTTTTTTTCAAAATTTTGGAAAATTTACAATAAAAAAAATATCATTGCCAAATATAAGGGCTAATTTAGTAACCAGTGAAAAATGTCATTTGACTATGTTTCTAAAATCTACAGAATGAAAAAAAAAAAATGAAAATGCTAATCGAATTATACCGATATTGACGTTTGCATAATATTATTCTAATCTTTGATTATAATTGCTAGGCCTAAAATTTATAATATAACTTTGATGAACGTTTTTTCAATTTTTTGTCTTGTTAAAAATATTAGGTGAGAAAGATTCCACGAAAAATTATTTTCAACGATAGAAGCTGATCAAATAAAAAAAAGTTGGCGAAGATCTGATTGCTTCATATTAATTTGATGTCATTCATATTCACTCAATAACAACACAATAAAAAAATTGAATAAGAACATAAGTGACGAGGAAATGGAAATCTAATGGCGAAATGGCGCAATTGCTTGATATTTACAGAAATTCTGTGACAAATTTAAAGTGATTTCCTTATTATAGCCTTGAAGAGAAGTCCACGTCTGATAAGCATGATTCAAGAAATAATGAAATAAAACCTGGAAAATATCCAAACTATGTTTCTAATTTCGAGAGTTAAGAAAATTCTCAAAAATTTTCAATACAAAAGTACAACATTTCAACAGCGAAGTTGAAGTTTCATACAAAAAAAAGTTTACTTTTTGACAAAATCGTTGAATATTGGACAATATAATTTAATTTTTAGAAAAATATTCGAATTATTCACCATGCAGTTGAATTTTCAAAATACGAAGATGAATTTTCAAACAAATAGTGAAATTTTCAAAAACAATTAATTATCAGCCAAAGAGTTGCACTTACAACCACAATGTTTAACTTTCGAGCAAAAGGGACGCAGTTTTCACAATATAGTTGAATTTTCGAGATAAAAAAGACGAATTTTCTATCCATAATGAAGAATGTTCAAAAAAATACTAATGTATACAATAATATAATTAAATTTGTTACAAAATATTTTTTTTATAATTGAATTTTAAAACAAAATTATGAACCTTTGAGAGAAAAAAACTAGTTTCATCAAAGAAGTTCAATTTTCAACCAAGTAGTTGAATTTTCAATCAAAGAAGATTAATTCTTAACGAAAAATATAATAGTTCATGTTTCAACCAAGGAACGGTTTCAATTTTTAATAAGAATCGGTCGAATTTCAAAAAAAAATGAATTCTAAAAAAAAATGTATTAGTTGATGTTTTAACGAAAATGTATTTTAATTATAAATCCAAAGCAGTTTAATTCAACCAAAAAATAAGATTTTTTAACCAAATAGTTGACTTTTCAACGAGGAAAGATTTTTCAATGAAGACAGACAAAATTTTTATCCAAGTTCTGGAACTTTCAAACAAAAAAAGTGATTTATCCAGAAAAAAGTACT
>CAKNYM010050867.1:200821-214598 GCA_932195095.1 Andricus curvator
CGAGACATTTTGTTACGATTTGTTACGGTAGGGGGAGGGGGTTCTTCACTCATGTACGTAATTTTTGCAAGTTCGCAAAAACTTTCTGCTGAAGAGATTATCTTTTTAGTTATACATTTTATTATTTGGTTGAAAATTTAACAATTTTCTTGAAAAGACATCATTTTTTTTTTGCAAATTCAACTGTTTGGTTAAAAATTCGTCTTTTTGGGTTAAAAATTCAACTCTTTTTGTATAATATTAACCTTTTGTTTAAAATTCATATTTTGTTGCTGACAACTGAACTGAAATATTTTTTGGATGAAAAATATTTTTTCTGAAATTTTGTCCTTTTAATTTAAAAGTTCATCTTTTTTAGTACATATATTGCATTTTTCCTTGGACAAAAATGCAACTGTTTTGTTGAAGATTTAACAATCTTGTTAAAAAGTCATAATTTTTGGTTGAAAATTCTGCTGTTTCGTTGAAAATTTAACTATTTTGTAGAAAATTAACTTTTCGGTTGAATTTAATATTTTGGTGTTGGAAAGAGAACTGAAATCTTTTCTGGTTGAAAATTCAACTATTTTTTTCTAATTTTTTTTTTCAAATCGAAAATTCATCTGTTTAAGGAGAAATTTCATCTTTCTTGGATAAAAATGCAACTATTTTTTTTTTTTTTTTTTATACCATTAAACCATTTCCCTTTCAGGGTAGGCGTGACACTACCCGATTCGGGTAGTGTTTCTAGGTTTTTCTTGTAGTTATAAATAACTACAAGTGTGGGCTCACCACACCCACGATGTGCCAACAGCACTCATGTCAGTATTCTTGAATGGTCACCCATCCAAGTACTAACCGCGTCCAACGCTGCTTAACTTCAGTGATCTGACGAGAACTGGGTTTTTCAGCGTGGTATGGCCGTTGGCCATTTGGTTGAAAATAAAACTATTTTGTCATACCTTTGTATTAAAATTCTGTTGTTTTGTTGAAAATTTATCTATTTCGTCGAAAATTTACTTTTTGTTTAAAATTCATATTTTGGTGTTAAAAAATGAACTGACAGCTTTTCTGGATGAAATTTCAACTTAAAAAAAAATTTGTCTTTTTTTAAATAAAAAATTCATCTGTTTTAGTACAAATTTCATCTTTCTTGGATGAAAATTCAACTATTTGGTACACAATTAAACTATTTCGTTAAAATTCATACCTTTTGGTTGAAAAAATTCGTCTTTTTGGATGAAAAATTCAATTTTGTTCGTAGACACTTATTTTCCGTTAAAAAATTTATATTTTGATCTTGAAAAGTCAACTGGAATCTTTTCTGGATTAAATTCAACTATTTAAAAAAAAAATTATTTTCTTTTTAAATAAAAATTCAACTGTTTTTAAAGAAATTTAATCTTTTTTTGGATAAAAATGCAACTATTGGGTAGAGAATTCAACAGTTTTGTTAAAAATTCATATTTCGATCGTGAAAAGTCAACTAAAATATTTTTTAACAGAAAATTCCACCATTTTTTAAAATTTATCTTTTTGATTTATAAATTCATCCTCTTTGATAGAAATTTCTTTTTTTAATGAAAATGCAACTTTTTGGTTAAAAATTATTCTTCTTTGCTTGAGTATTCAACTATTTTATTTGGAAGATTTGGTTGAATAAGCTTGTTAAGAAAACATTTTTTCTTTTGAAGAGTTATATTTTTAGTTAAAAATTCATCTCTTTGGTTGAAAGTTTAACTATTTAGTTGAAAATTAAGCTTTTTGAATTGAAAATTCAACTACTTGGGTGAAAGTTAGACTATATTGTTAAAAAATAATTTTTGGTTTGAAGGCTTATGTCTTTGGTTAAAAATTGAACTGTTTAGTGGAAGTCTTTTTTGTTTTATTTAAAATTAATTTTTCAACACGGTGAAGGGTACATTAACTATTGTCTTGGCAAGGTGTCTGTGGTGATTATTTTAAATTTTGCAGTTTTTTTACGGCAGCTGTGAATTCGTCCGTGATATATAATAAGAGTTGTTTTTGTGGTTGCTGAATTTCATTGTATGGACGATGATATAATTGAGGGTCTTGAAAGTATTTGAACACTATGGCGGCAAAAAGATATTAACTAGAACCTTAGCAAGGTGCCTGTGGTGATTATTTTTAATTTTTTTGGTGGTTTTATTTGAAGTCAGCTGAGACGGAGTCCGTTAAATGTAATATAAGTTCTTGGGGGATGCTGAATATATCTGTGACAATAGCGATATAAACTAGAGTCATAAGAAGGTTTCTGGGATGGTTATTTTTTATCTACGGTTTTGTTCGGATGTTTTATTGTAAGGCAGCTAAAATAACGATTGCTTGATGTACTAGGGGTTGCTCTTTGTGGTTGTATGCGTGGACGAGGATATGGATTATTGTCTTAAGGAACAGTCTACAGCGATTACTTTTATTTTAAATAATTTTGACTGTCTTAGTTCAAGGAAAGTTCAACGGGGATGTTGAATTTACTACGGGCTGTTTTTTCGGGTCTGCTGAACGTTACTGTGGATACAGAGATATGCACGATGGTCTTAGAAAAGCATCTAGGGCGACTATTTTTGATTGAAATGTTTTTCAGGTGTTTTATAGTATATTATGCGCCGAGGTGCATAATGAGGGTCTTTACGCGACGAGCGGCAATGCTCGCAGGGCGATCGAAGCCGAGGCGAAGCCGAGGCGAGATAAGTCCTGCGAGCATTGTAAGCGAGTCGCGTGAAGATCCGAATTTTGCGCATTGGCGCATATACTATTTTGTTTGACGACGGTGCATTTACAAGTTTTTTTGCGTGAGGTGTGTCACGCGAAGGATAACGCTATGTTATACTCATGCGCTAACGCGATGTATGCGCATTTAGTTTAAATATGCTCCACTACTGTACATCGTTAGCGAAAGCTTCGGATTGAAATTCATTCTGAACCAATCCGAAATTTTCCGAATCATTCCGGAATTCGTAATCCAAATGAATCCGGTCAATCCGAATTATTCAGAATCAATCCGAACTTTAAATCCGAATAATTCCAGTCAATCCGAATTAATCCGGTCTATCCGAATCAATCTGAATGATTTCGAAAAATGCGGATTCATTCGGATTGAAAGTTCGGATTAATTCGGACTGAATGGATTCATTCGAATTAAAGTTCCGGATTGATTTTGAATGGGCTTTGGATTAATTTGGAATCCTTTGGCTTAGATCAGAATAAAAATGTTCGGTTTGTATACCAATTTCGCAAAATTTTGGATTGGTTCAGAATGAATTTCAATCCGAAGCTTTCTTTAGGGATGCGCATGAATGTTAAATGATTTTTCACTTAACTCATGAATTTCGATCCAAATTTAATTCTAATTGGCATCATTTCCTAAATAAAGTTGGAGAAATAAAGAAATGTTTCGAACAGAATTTGCACGTTTCTTGTTGCTTTTTATTCAGTTTTACAAAATCTACAAAAGTAAAAAAGAAAATGCGGTTTCAAATTCAGTGTAATATTTATATTACAATTTAATTGCGTTAAGTCTGCAAACTAAAAAGATAATTTTTTGATAATATCACCTACGTTTCTTATCAGATAGAAGAAATATTAAATGTAATAAGAACACAATTCGAGTTCTAATTAATGAAAAAAATAAACTTTCAATGTAATAACACTCGACTTCGAAGTAAATAATCGATAGTTTTGGGCAGATTTGTTTACAATGTTTCATTTTCCATTGTACAAATCAAAATTCGCCAAAAAAATTAAATGAATGGCAACAAAAGTTATAATAATGTCACTAATACTTGAATTTCGCGTGAAAATTTTTCACTGATTTCTCAAATATATTGTACTATTATTTATGCAAATGAAATTATACTCAATTGAAAAACTACATAAAATTCCAGTTGAGAATGTGGAAAGTCACGATGAAATCACACTGGAATTATGTGTTAAATTCAAAGCCTTCAACTAAAATTAAAAGTACAGTTATGGAAAACAGCTCCGGCTTCTATCAGAGCGGATAGCTTCTGTCCTGCAGGAACAGGATTTTTGAAGTCGGGTTTGCTGGTCTCATCAGTTTTGTTTGCCCCATCACTTGTCGTGGCAAATGGTAATTTCTCATTTAAGTTTTGGTTTGACATGGTTGAGTTACCCTTGGGACGGTTTTTCGTCATGAATGAACTTATTTTTTCGGCAGTTGCAGCCTTTTTCTCGACAGATTCATCGATATAGCCTTGTACGACAGTGTCGCTTTTCCAGCGTCCGTGACGTCTCAATTCCAAATTGTCTCCACCAGCATCAGCAAGGACAGTTGCCGAAGTGCGACGAAAAGCATGTGTGGTATATTCTTCAATTTTTTCCAAATTAAAATACAAAGCTATTTCTCTAGGGATTGATTCGAACTTGTGGATTCCGATGACTTGACAAGTGTACGATCCCTTTTGATATCGCAAGAAAAAGCGATCCGACTTTGCTTTGTTGGGTCGAAGAGCCATATATTTGCGAACGATGATAGAATTATCTTCTGTGATGACAAAAGCCTTAGACTCGTAGGTTTTGGTCTCCGGGATTTTTACCAGCAGCAAATTTCCTTCGCTGGAAACGTCCGTGACCTTGACATTGAGGAACTCACATTTCCTGAGTGCGCCATACAATCCAAAAATGAGGATGACCTTAAAAAATACAAATTCTCTGTGAATACTTGTACATTATTTATGATTTGTGTATGCCTATTTCTCATAAAATTTTTATGAAAAAAGCAAAGCTTATATTTAAGGGCATGTGATACTTACCATATGAGCAAATTTAGATGTGTACTTGGAAAATTTTTCGATTTTATTGATTTTAAAATAAATCAATTATACGGCCAAAAAAGTAAATATTTTGTCCTGCAACTTTGGGAAACGTTAGACAACATTAAAACGGAGGTTTATTGATTCTTTTTAGTTTGCATAATCAAAAAAAGTTCCGTTTCGCTAAAATCTACAAGGTTTGAGATTAGGTCCATAACCTCAAAGTGTCAAATGCTTTACCGAGTTTGGCAAAGTGGAACTTTTTTTCATTATGCAAACTAAAAAAAGTCAATAAACCTCCGTTTTAATGTTGTCTAACGTTTCCCAAAGTTGCAGGACAAAATATTTACTTTTTTGGCCGTATAATTGATTTATTTTAAAATCAATAAAATCGAAAAATTTTCCAAGTACACATCTAAATTTGTTCATATTGTAAGTATCACATGCCCTTAAACTAAAAATTTTTTACATTCATACCTTGTGTAGAAGATATTGAAGATCCGGTGCTTCTTGCAAGAATTTGTTCATTTCCGCGACAGTAAAGACTTTTGCTTTTTTAGATTGAAAACCTTTTGAATTTTTCGACAATAATGCGTTCAAAGCCTTGTATTGTCCAATATCGATTTTCTCTTTTATGATCAGCGTCTTTTTCAGCATTGAAAAAAAGTTCCACAGCGAGGACGGCTTGTACTTTTTCTTCAACTCAGTGAAATACGAAATTACGACACTTTCAGAAGACGATGTAGTACGAACTTGCCTTTTGTATTTGACGAACTTTTCGTATTCATGTTCATACTTGTCTTTCGACTTCGTCGGAAGCAAGTCATTGATAGCACCTTTTGCAATCTCTGCCACGTCGGGCGGCGTGCTTTGAAACACAAATTCACTCTCGGAAATGCCAGGATTCTCGTGATTTTCACTCATGTTACAATCACTCGTACTATTTTGAGTAACGGGTTCGGCCATTTTGATTCCCTTGATCTAGTGTAGTAGTGTGTTATGTGTATGCATGGTGCGCCGTTATGATACACTGTATTAGTTTTTTCAGGTTGTGACGTCACCAGGCAAGATGGCCATATGCTGGTGCATAAACATTGGCACCAAATATATTGGACTAAATTTGATTTTTCTAATATCTTCGTAGACAAAAATAAAGTTTCGTGCCATGCATTTTAATGCCAACGTTTATGCACCAGCGTATGGCCATCTTGGATCGCTATATTGTAACACGAAATGCCTAATTGTAATACGCGCATGCGCAGATCACTTTTCACATTATACTCCGCTGTATCGTAATGTACAACATTACGATACTCTACGCTGTCGCATAAAAACGCGTAAATGCACCGGAGTCACATAAAATAATTTAAATATTATTGTATAGGCGAAGATATGAATTAGAATCTTGAGACGGTGTCTGGGTTAATTATTTTTTATTGAAATTTTTTTGAATGATTTAGTTGAAGACAGCTGAGATGGCGTTCGTTAAATGTGCTAGCGGTTTTTTGGGGTTCTTCAATATTAACGCGTAAATGGGAATATTGAAACTACTATCTTGACAAATTGTCTGTACTAATTATTTTAAATGGCGGATTTTTCTGCATTTTTGCACGGAAAAAATTTATCCGTGAAGAAGTCACGAACCATCGAGGCCAAACAAAATAGGTATTATAAAACTTCTAGCCACTCGTCCGACGAGCTCGAGGCACACATACGAGCGCACACACGCACCGCACGTTTGGCAGAGTGTGTGTGTGGACCACGTACAGGCGAACCTACTTTCTAGTTCCCAGATTTGTCGGGCAAGCTCGTGAGTGCTCTGAGAATCTTTTCCCAATCACTCGTCATATTTTTGTAATTATTCACGTAAAAAAAAAGTGATGAACCGTTTTAGAATTTTCACATCGAGTTCGTCAATCTTTCTCAAAGTTCGCAGGTTATTTACGAAAATACGTAAATATCCGATGAATTTTTCTCATATCCGAGACCTAGCTACTAGTTCGTGACTTTTTTACGGATAAATTTTTTCTGTGTCGATGACTCAAGCTGAGAAGAATTTCTTCCAATGTATCAGGTGTTGTTTCTGTGGTTGTGAAATATTATTGTTTTGGGTGTTTCAGGAGACGGTTTCTAAAAAGGGTTCGTTCAATCTACCAGGGGTTCTTTCTTGAGGTTGCTGAATTGTATTAAGTACATATGGATACGAACGAGAGTCTTGGGCTTATTGTTTCTTAACTTAAATTTTGTTGCGTGTTTCAATTGAAAGAAGCTGAGGTGTGACTTGCTAAATGCACAGCATGCCGTGTTTTTACAATTCAAGTATTTCAATATTATTCAGGTGAAAAAGATTTTTAAAAATATAGTAAGACATAAAAATATTGCTCATTAAAGATGGCTTCTATACATTCTTAAGTTCTTTTTTCCTAAGTAATGTTAAGAAAATATGTGAAAATCGAGGTTCGATCAATTTTTAATCTACTTTCTAATTTGTCTCCAAAATGGTTAGTTGTACAAAAATGTCAAACACGGAAAAGGTATATTTTTTTAGATGAAAAAAGTTTCTAATGCAATTTTCCTAATATCATTTGAAATCTAGGCTTTAATCTTGACCAAAAAGAATTTTGAATAGTGTAGTGTTTCATTCCACAGAAAGAATCATATTGATCTAAAAAAGTAACTATTTTTGACAAGTCATAATAGATATTTATATTTTCTCATTATTTTTTCTTTGTCAGCGGAAATAATTTTACTAGTTAATGACGATGATTTCAAAATTAGCCTTGAGAAAAATTGATAGAATGTTCAATTTTGTCTGCAGCAGGGTCGAAATGCGAATTTGAACAAATTATTATGAATTTTATTTTTCTTACATATGAAGGAATAGTATTTCTGAAAGAATTGATTCTAAAGTTTCAAGAATGCTGCAATATGAACTAGAGCTACTATATTTGGTTGCTTTTCATACGTGTAATCAATTGTGTTAAAAAGTACGATTATGACGTATTTTTGGTAAACGATGAGAAGCAATTTATATTCGTAAACAAGAAATATGCAGACATCAGTAACCTAAATTAAAATGAAATTTTCCTGTTCAAGATTTATCTACCGAGATCTCTTCTATAATCCTTAATTCGTTATTAATTTATTTATATAGAAATCAACCTGAAATGGTCCAAGAATATTCTTCATTAGAAATTATAATGAATTTAGGAGAATTCAATTACAAATTTCATAATTATCAGTCACAGCTACGGAATTTTCTGATACATTGTGTTTGAAAATTCCGAAGTAATTTTATGAAAAAAATTGGGCATAAAAATCTTCTGGAACCCTTGCAGACCCTCAAAGAGTTACGGAATATATATGGAAAACTTCTAAGCGAAGAATCCTCCATATACCAAATCTCATTGCAAAAAAGCGTCCAATTTCCATGCTTTCGAAAAATTGAGAAACCTTTTATTTTTTAATTTGATGCAAAAATGTCACCGAATTTCAAATGATGATTGATCTCACCACATAATTTAGAAAAATTCTAATCAATCCGAGTTTCATAAATATTATTGAAAGTTATTTAAATATGCTGAATAACGATTAAAAAAAATATTTTGTAAGTATTCACACATTATTGAAATTTTTCAACTTCTTCACCAAGTCTGACTCTAGGGTAGAATCTTGAAAAATTCTAAAAATATCTTAACAATTCAGAAAGAATTATGGAGACTTAACTTTAAAATGATCCCAAGAAATTTAAAGAATGTTAGTCATTTCCCGAGTTTCATCAAATTTCGGAAACATGAAAATTGGACGTTTTTTAAAATAATCTTTTCACAAAGTTAACATTTTGCCTTCAAATTGAACCTAATAGATAAAGAATTTTATTGAATTTTGCGATATAACGAGAAAAAATTGCCATGTAAAGATTGTAAGACTTAAGTCACTTCAGCAACAGCTCAAAAACCGGGCCTTTAGATCATTTACGCCGGTATGGTGTTATATTTTATAATCAAATTATATTCTGACAGCAGATAGAGAAATCTTGCATAAAGATTTCGCTGGAAAACTCCCATATGGCGTTGTAAATGAAGACGGTAGAAAGAATCCATGTTCCGCAATTTTCGTAGTACACAACTATAATGTTTATTATGCAAATCTATTCACTCAAGAGGTAGATACGCGTGATCGTACAAGAAGCGTAGTCTTTCTATTTGGTGAATATAAGCCCAATTTGTATCGAGTCTATTTGGGGGTGCTAGGTGTTTGGGACATCAATAATAATCATCTTCCTCAATGGGTTAGAACAGAGCCACTAGTGCCTGGAGTATAAGGAACTATTCTTCAGGATATCTGGATATCAACGATAATGTTCATATAAGAAATTTATGTATTTTTTTCGATAGAAAAGCATAACAAGACACATTTCAATAAGTCACTTGTTTCAGTGGATTCAACATGAAAAAAATTTCTCATCCAAATGTGTCTCATTAGGATTTTCAATTGGATAAAACCATTATCGAATAAAAATACTCTCCGACAATGACTTTCACTTAATTTCATTTCAATCTCCTCTATATTATATATATATATAATAAATCACGATTGCAAACCTGTCCGGTACATGTCCCTAATATTTAACTCATCCTGAAAGTTGCAAAAATGTATATTTAGTAAATACATAACAGCATACGCGTTATGAATTATGAAACCAAAATATGTTTTTGAAGAAAATAATTTATCAAAATTCCATTTTTAAGCTTGAGTATCAATTCTTAATACAAAAATGGTTCAATATAGTTTTATTTCTTTCTTTTCAAAATATTTCCTTAATTTATGAATATCTGTTCCTGTAGTTTGGAAAAGAAGATACTAGTTCGTATTATTATGGATCGTGTTGTCGCTTGACATATTCTCAAGTATTTTAAACTCTGGTACAACATTGTAAGATTGATAAGATTCTGATACAATTTCAGAAATTTATGACCTTCGATAGCTCCACACAGTAATGATGTAAAAGCATAAAAATATGTTTGCTGCGTGAGAAGGAATTCTCCTAGATTTAAAATCCATTTTTTCAAATGCAAGGACAAATGATAAATCGACGAGAAGACAATGAGAAAGTTTCAATTTTAAGAATTGAAATTATTTTTTGATTAATGTATTAAAGTGAAATCATTTTTATTTCAAAGCCTCCTTTAATATTGTGAATTTAAAATTGTATGGTACAATTGAAATTTTTTTTCTAGAAACTGTAAAATAAACTTAAAGATAATAAAAAAATATATGGTGAATTGTTTCATTATTTATTATTCCACAGTGGTAAGCTTCGTGAATTATCATCATCGAAATACTCAATCCAATTGCTTAGTGTAGAAAAAAAAATATATATATATATATATATATATATATATATATATATATGAATTTATTTAGAGTCATTTAGTTTACAGAAGTGTTGCTTCTTGAATTAACACGTTTTTATACAACGATTAAACCTTTTCTTATATAATTATTTTTGAATTTTCGCGAAACGTTTCAAATTATGTATTGTGTAAAACATAAAAATAATTGTATGAAGAATATCTCAGAACGGCAAGCCTAATGCCCTAATTTTTTTTTTTTAATTTTAAATATTATCTCTTTTACTTAGCCGAATTCATTCGGAAAAATCTTATTTTTTTCGCGATCTTCAAAAATCTGCATTTAGCTTTACACTTTTTAAATCATTTGGATTTTAAAATTGTTAGTAGATCATTTTGAAACTTCTAAACCTTCTAAATATCTTTAAAAATAATCAAAATTTTTTCTAATGTTTTTTTTTAATTCCGCAAAATTAGAAATATTGTCATACTCTTGAAACCTCTCGAAGTTCATAAAAAGCTTCTTTTTCCCGATAACCATTTGGAAATTTTTTTAATTTTTTTTTCAATTTTCTGTTGAAATTCATTTTTCAATATAGGAAATTATTTAGAATTTTTACAGAAATTTTAAGATTTTTCTTTATTTTCTTTAAACTTTGCAAAATTCTTAGAAGGCTTCTTTTTTTGCAGTCTTAAAAAATCTGGATTTTGTTTTACATTCTTTAAAATCTTTAAAAATTTCAAATTGTCTATAAGTCTTTTTAAAACTGCCTTAAAATCTTCCAGATTCTTTTTCAACAATTTCGGAAATCTGTTGATATCTTCTTTAACATGCTATTATAATCATCTCAAAAAAACATGAGAAATCTTCTCAGGAGTCTCAGGAAAATTTGTTCATTCTCTTGAAACCTTTTAAAATTCCCCAAAAAGCTTATTTTCTTCGATAATCAGTTCAAATGTTTTGAAATCTGTTTTATTTTTCTCTTTAACTTCAATTTTTAATATTTTTAACTGTCTTTTGAGTGTTTGAAGAAACGTGAATTTCTTCCGAAAAATATGAATGTTTACTTTCTAATTCCTGAATAGGTTGATAATGAAAGTAATGAAGCCGAAAGTAATTATGCAATTCGTTAAATTTGTATCCAAATGACAATAATTTCCTAGAAATTCTATTTTATATTTTATGTTTTGAAATTTTGCGTATCATGATTTGCTCTTTTCGATATCAGAAATCAAAAACAGATCTCGAAAAAAAATATTTCACAATCTCTAGTTTGCTGAATGAAGAATTTTGTCGAGTGCGCAGAAAGCTTTCTGTGTTTGATAAAAGAACATGGACGTATGACATTTTCAGCCTTATTTAAACAAGAGGAAGGCTGAATATTAAGAGAAAAACAAGAATTATTTTGAAAATCTACCTTTTTTACCTTGCTTCATTGACGTTAGAAACAATCTGTTTTCTAATAGTACACAACCAACACGTATTGATTCGTTTATTTCACGCTTAGATAAATATATTTTTTTAGTTAAAGAAACCGATTCTTTTACATAATTTCTTTCATTTAGCCAAAATCAAACTTCAGAAAATTGTACGGTTGCAAATAATAATATCATTTAAACCAAATTCAAGACCAAATTATATTTTTTACCATTTAAATTTGAAAATGAACGACTAGAATCCCTTGAAATCTTTTAAAATACCCTAACACATTTAATGGCCTTTCAAGTATTTTGAAATCTCTTGAAACTTTTCATTGCTCTTGAAACTTTCTCAGATGTTCTGAAAAAAATTAAAAAATCAAAAATTTGGTTAAAAAGTCATCTTTTCCGGTTGAAAATTCAACTGTTTTGTTGAAAGTTCAACTATTTCGTAGAAAATTTACTTGTTTATAATTCATATTTTGGTACTAAAAAGTGAACTAAAAACTTTCTTGCATGAAAA
The DNA here is from genome assembly GCA_932195095.1 of Andricus curvator. Lineage (NCBI taxonomy): Eukaryota > Metazoa > Arthropoda > Insecta > Hymenoptera > Cynipidae > Andricus > Andricus curvator. The sequence continues at coordinate 212,890 of CAKNYM010050867.1, forward strand.
TTCAACTATTTTTTTGAAAATTTGTCTTCTTTATTTTAAAACTCATTTGTCGTCGAAGAAATTTCATCTTTCTGGGATAAAAATGCATCTATTTGGATGAAAATTAATCTTCTTCGCTTGAGGATTAAACTAATTTGATTTAAAATTCTGGTTAACCCTTTTGTTAAGAAATCCTTTTTTTGTTAAAGATTCATATTTTTAGTTGAAAGTAACATAACATAAGTCACATAACTGGATGAAATAATTCTTTTTTTCATATTGAAATTTTTTTTTCAAAATTCAAGGGTACGGAAAATGTAACATTTGCTTGCATGGTGAAACTGAGAAAATTTCAATACCTGTTATGTAAAATTTTGTTTGATCAAGCCAGACGTATGCAATAGTACTTAAATTTATATTTCGCATGATAATTGTAACTTTATTATTAATTAACAGTCCACAATTGTGTTTTCACATAAATATAAAATAACCATTTTTCTATATTTTTATTGCATTATATAAATTGAAATAATTGTTATCACTTAAAAATTTTATTTCAGATCAAAAACCGTTAAAGTCAATATAAAAAGATGAATTTTCAACAAAAAAGTGGTTTTTTAAACAGAAAGGATAATTTTTAAAAATATTGTTTAATTTTCAATAAATTATATCAATTTTTAAACAATTAGTTCAATTTTGAACCAAAAAGGTGAAGTTTCAACCAGAAAAGATAAAATACACGAATTTTCAAACAAAGTAATCAATTTTTAACTAAAATTATAAATCTTCAACTTAAATAAAAAATATAACCACTTCTCACATAAAATGAAAAATCTTCAACGAAAGAAAATGACATTTAACAAAATTGTTGAATTTTGTACGAAGTAGAAAAATTTTTAACCAAAAGGATAGCTTTTTAACAAAACAGGTAATATTTTATATTTGAACAAAAAAAGATTTTAATTTTTAATCGAAAACCGTTGAAGTCAATCTGAAGAGACAAATTTTCAAAAAAATAAATGCCTTTCTACTAAAATGATAAATCTTCTACTGAAATAGTTTAATATTTAGTTGGAAAATAAGTTTTCAACCAAAGAAGGTGAATTTGCAACAACAAAATTCAACCAAATACTTTTAATCAGAAATCTTTGAACTGTTCAATTTATAATAGTTTGAAGCTTTACATTTCACACTTGAATCGTATTCAATTCGAATTTTTAAATGGAAAAGTGTTCAAAGTTTCCATTTCATATCAAAAAATCAAAACCTTCCTCACTAGCATTTTTTTGAGATTCAATTTTAAAAGTTTTGAATTCGAGCTAGTGCTTCTAAGTGAAAAAACAAGAACTATGTACAAACCTAATCTACTCAACCTCAATTTATTCAAGTTCAAACAAATATCTTGAAATGTGTGCAGCGTCAAAAGATATTAATTTCGTGAAGAAATGAGCTGCATAATGTTAAGACTGTGAAAAAAATTTTCTTAAAAAATCTCATTCTTCCAGGTTATTTAATTATACAAAAAATTATCATATGGTTAAATTTGAAATAATAATCTTTAGACGTTCTTGTTTATTCAATGTCGAGCATAATTTTTTTAAGCTAGCATCTTCAATCGCGCGCCAGATGCGCGTGTAGTTTTTGGTGCTAAAAAGATATTTAGTACTTGTATAAGTTTGGAAGAAAGGACCCCGCACCAAATGTACAGAAAAATGCCTTATGATAAAAAA
>CAKNYM010050867.1:219598-243540 GCA_932195095.1 Andricus curvator
TTTTATCATAAGGCTTTTTTCTGTACATTTGGTGCGGGGTCCTTTAAAAATATTGTAATTGTTATAAAATGTCTTGAAAAATTTGTTAAAATAATTTTTTTTTGAATAAGAAGTTACTTCAAGTTTTCCCAGAAATCTTAAGAAAATATTTGTATTATCTCGAAACTCTTCAAAATTCTTAAAAACCTTCTGCATTGTTTGTTCGAAAATATCTTCAAAAATCTACATTTTGTTTTTCACATTTTTGAAACGTTTTCAAATTTTTAATTATTTTAAATTTTTGTAAAACCTCTAGATATCTTTAAAAATGATTTAAATCTTTCCTGAAACTTTTGGAGAATATTTAAAAACTAAAAAAATTGCCATAAGATTCTTGAGATTCTTTTTCGACGATTTAAAAACTCATTCAGAATGTTGCGAAATCTTTTTACATATTCTCTTAAAATTTGTTTTCAAATATAAAAAAATCATTTTTAATTGGCTGAATCTAGCTGTGTCTAGTCGTCCCAAAAAATTGTGACTAGCTAAGCTTCTAAAAAATACTTGAATACTTATCCGGAATTTGAGAATTCTCTTGAAACCTTTCAAAATTCGTAAACAAATTTCGACATTTTTTGTTCGTAATCTCCAAATATCTACATTTTGTTTTCAATTTTTTTCAATCTCTTCAAGTTTTGAATTATGTTTGAATTTTCTCAAAACCTTAAAATATTTTTTAAAATGATTTGAACTTATTCTAACCTTCCCAGTGGGCGCCGCGTCGTTTTTAGAACGTTCCAAAAACATTACGCTTTTAAACCGTCTTTTGGATGTCCTATGTCAGGCATTTTTTCACCTAAAAAACGTCCTTTGGCACATAATAAAAGACATCTGAAAAAATATAATTTTATATTTCATCTTGAGAACTGACTTTATTGTGGAAAGAAGATTTGAAATCTAATACTTCAATGCAATGTGTTAACTGAAAAATGTTGCATTTTATGTGTGAGAATATGTGCAGTAGTAAAAAAAAATGTTCATCGAGCGTCTTGAAAGTTCCCCATATATGGTTTCTACTACATGTTTTAAAAACTGTATTGTGAAGTCCAATAAGATATTTTTTAAACTCATGATATAGAATTCGTACATGGAACATTAGGGAATTCTACGAAAGGCTATTACATCGTTTATCCACTAAAATTTTTAAGGGTGTGGGTCGAATGCATAAATAATCAAGCTTTTTCTATTCTGGAAATAAAACCAAGCAACTTCGACATCTCTGAATACTCACAAAATGCAACGTTCTAGGAACGTCTTAAAAACGTCCTAAAAACGTACCATGCACGAAAACTAGAATTCTTCCTAAAAATGGATTTAAAATACTCAGATACGTTAAATTACGAGCACTAAGTTGCAAGACTGAGCATTAGTCAATTGTATAAACATTTAAGCATTTCATATGTATTGTGAACAAAAATCCACGAAATTGGAAATTTCTAAGTGCAATTAAAAAAAGGAACGTTCTAGGAACGTCCTAAACACGTCCTGAAAATGTTCTACACAGGAGTATTAGAAATCGTTCTAAGAAGTTCCACGCAAGACTGTTAGAATTCTTTCTAAGAACTGTATTCAAAATACAATATTATTCCGATCTAGGCCCAACCGGGATCAGAGCGAAGTTCATACACCGGACATTTATAAAACTTTGTTGAAATAGAATACATTAAAATTGTACCTACAATTCCTGAAATATTTACCTTTCAGTAATTGAAATCTCTCATTACATGGGTCTGTGTGAAGGAAGATGTACCTTTAAACGATTTACTCTCGTTCTATACATGGAAAAAGTAAAGTTTTTAAAATTAAGAAATATATGAACAAAAGAGAATAAATAAAATGATAATTAAGAATACTGTAATATGTAACACAACTGCCGAATTGATACATTTTAAGTTAATGCTATATATTTAAAAAGTATCTGCAGTGAAAATTTATTACAAAAACCATTACACTTACGATATCGCTGATCTGCTAAAGATGTGAACAACAGCTTTTGCCTTTATTCCGGTGATGGAAAAGTTTAGAGTGTCAGAAAATCCTTCAGCAATATTTATTCCCAGATCTTGAGAGTTTCCAGGAAAATTTGGAAGAGGCCGTAGTCGGAATTTCGGAAATGCTTCCTCCTTCCGTCCTATCCTTTTCTGCCTCTGTCGTTCCCCCTGTGTACAAATTTCGATGAGTTTTCGAAAAATTTGGGGTAGTGAATCATTAGGTCGCTGAATATTTTTTTTACTAATTGCATGCAGTTTTCGAATAGATATGAGCTGAATGAATCTAGTGACCCATGAACTTTCGCATCATCGTTCAGGTGTAAAGCGCAATGAACATTAAAAATCATTTGATCTTCACCATATAAAATTTGATATTTATCCAAGAACCATTCCATTTGTTACTTTGCACAGTCATTATTGGCAAGGTAATCCTGTGGGTGGTGCAATATACGCATGGCGCTGTGTAACGTATTCCAGTGTAATAAATACTCAGTAGGTAAAAATGACTGCAAAACTACGACACTGAGATAGAGTCCGAATAGGCGAAGTTCTGTCGCCTTCCAACGGGCGAGTTCATCCAAAGCACGCGGTTTTCTCACAAATTTCCATGGTATCCACTCTCTGAAAAAAATTAGGAGTTGAGAAAACTCATTAATTTGTATTCCACTAAGTCTTGCCGAAATTTTTCTTTTCTTTCTTTTAGAACTTTTAGAAAGAGGTAGCCCATTACAGTGAGCTTGAAATTCAGCTATATCGATGATAACATCGTCTGGAAAATAATCAAGTTCCTGCAGTAATGCTCGTTCTAAGCCAAAATGCAGATACTGCTATGATCCGCAAGTCATAACTGAAGACTGTATCCTTGGAGTACCTTACAACGTTCTACCGTGTTTCGCTAACTCTGTGTGACCTGCATCGCGAAGTACTTCAAGTTAATTATTTACTTGTTGTCGGGTATAATTATGTTTGATACACAGCATGGAAACTTTTCCCCAGAAGAATTATTCAGGGATTGGCCGATTGTCATCATCGTCATCATATCTCATTAACTTTTCTGGCATCTCAAAGATTTCTAAATTATTAATCTCTGCAATTATTTTTTCATTTTCTTCTAACTTTGTACAAAAACTGTCTTCCATCTGATTGATCTAACCAGCGTTTTAGTTGTTTCAAATAAAAATTATGATTAAAATAACCAGACTTCTGGTTAATTAAGTCATAAAAAATAGTAAGGGTATATTTAACCACAATTTTGACATTTTTTGAGTGTGAATTTACCAAGGATTATGTTTGAATTTTTACAGGATTTTTTTTGCACGTTTTTTTTTTTGCCACATTAAAAGAGGTAAATTTACAAAATCTTGTGAATATCCAACCATAACCTTTAAAAATTTTACATTGTACCTTACGATTTTACAAGATCTTTGGTAAAGTCGCTATGCTTCTCGGTCGTTTGACACATTTTAATAAAATTGATTGATTACAGCCTTTTTAAATATATTTATATTACGTAGATACTAATATGTACGTACCCAAATTATTGAAAGGTATAGTTAAAAACATTCCAAATTGTATCAATCCTGATGACTTCCATGCACTCAAAATTGTTAAAACTTTTTTGGAAAGCAGTCACATACATGCCCAATTTCGAAGTTTCTAAATTGCATACACACAAAATACAACAGAATAATTCACGAGAGATATATTATTCAGATCAATGCTTAATAAATGCTTGATGATGATGTTCAAAAATATTACATACAAATTAATAGCGTTTAATATCGAGGATTAAAATACGAGTGTTAATACTATAACCTATACATTTTGTTTCGCAAACACAGTGCACAAGCGTCGCGGATGCCAATTATTTTATCCAACCCCCTGCAGTGGGACTCCGATGCTTTAAGTAGAACTGACCTCTCTTTTTACCATGTGAAATAGAGAACGAGATGCGATCGAAATCGAAAGGGTGCATAGGGAAGAACATAAAAATTCAATTTTCTCAAAATATAAACTATTTGATCAAATTTTTTATTACGACACAATAATCTAGAAAGATATAAATATTTTTTAAAGCAATACTTACTACCAAGTGTTACGTCCGGATTTCGCTGAATTCGATGTTATTCCGCTGGCTCCAACGATCATTGGACGAGGAAAAACGTGTAGTTCGTTGCTGACTTGATTGGGTTGAAAACAAAAACCGCGAAAAATAGTTCAGGGAGACATAGTTTATTTAAATAAATAATTGAAAATCACTGAAAATTCTGAGAGGAACTTCTTATTGTATTTTTACACAGTTTCATTTTGGGATTGAAGGTTCCCCAGTTCCTTCACAAATGTTGTTCACGAATTTACACGTCGCTCACGAACACTTAAATTTAATGGTTCACAAAAGTTCAAATTCAGTTTTATTATTAAACGCGTGCGGCCACGTCAGGTTTGATCGTTTTTATTTTAATGTTAAATTCACTTGCTATATGAATGTTCACTCATTTCAAGTTTTAAGTTGATTCCGCTGACAATGAAAGATTGTTAATAATTAATATTTCAAGAAATATCTGTAATTAATAGAGTTGAAATTCAATCAAAAGTTAGTCGAATGATTGACTCAAATTGTGCAAGAATACTATAAGAGAATTTGTTCGAAGTACGATAACGATTTAAGGGCTGGAAAGCTTTCTTCTGACGTTTTGAACGCGCGCGCCTATATTTATAACTTAAGTCTGATGACGTAGGAAGGTTCGCGCGCATCATGTCGTGACTATTAACCAATAACAAAAATTAATTTCATTTCGATGTCGACACCATCCACCAATCAGCCAGTGGATGATTTCAACCTTGACGCCACAAAATAGGTCGGAAATCAGTCCACGCTGATTCATGGATTGCGCAATATTAGTCAACCCTTCCATCCTTTTTATCGCATATTTCGGCGCCCTTCTGTCGGGACTTAATCTAGACCGGATATTCTTAATTGTTATAACTAATTCTACTACGCATTTACCGACAAGCGAGAGAGAGTGAGGAAAAACATGCATCATCATTGCACCATTTCTCGACATTTTAATGTGACCTGATTTTCCCTTATGGTACTATCGAATTGATAATATAACTGATAAAATTTTATATTATTATTTATAGCCATTTAGTTTATTTAAATTTCTTTTATGAATAAATGTATAATAATTTATTCATTATCAAACGATCCTAAATGCTATTTACCAATATTGCATTATCAATAAATGAAGATATTACTTTAAAATCCAGGTTTTTAAATGATGAAGTCACAATCAAATAATTATTCCTCAATAACTAATTATCTCAACTGTGGAGTATGCTTTCATTTACCAAATTATAGACCCCTCGAATAAATTCAGATTTCAAATTTATTCCCGCTTTAAGATGGCGTCGCCGGACTTCCCAAAAGTCACACGACGTTACACCTTCCCCCTTATTTTAAAAAGTTGTTCCTCTTAACAACTTTTTACTATTATTATTATTTCAATTAATCTTTATTTATGTGATTTAATTATTAATTGATTAGGAAGATGATAAATTCCCAGAAGGTTTGAGAATTTAAAGAAATTTCCGGTGACGCATCGAGAGTTTGAAGGTCCTCCCCCCCTTTCCTGTTTCCTAAATGAAAGCATGAGTGTAGGTCCCAAGGTTTCCTTTCTCCCGTCATACGGAACGGGGTTGCATTTCAGTGTTTCCTTAAAGGTACTTATCAACGTCGTAAAGTTTCTAATTTACGACCGTGAAACCCGAGAGTTAAAACAAAACGAGAATGTACTGTTGGCGACTCTGAAGTTCTTCAAAGTATTACGATTCTAGGAATCATCTGACCTCGAATATCAAGAATTACCAACTAGGGCAATTGCTTTCATTTAACTAAGGGAATTATTAAATACAATTTTAATCCTATATATATTTTTTTTTTTTTTTTTTTTTTTTTTTATATATATATATATATATTCTGCATGCAAAATAACTAGTCATTATTTCTACGCCAAAGGTTAAATAATGTTGAACTTAAATTTTCCTCTAAAAAAAATATAAAATCAGTTTATTCATTAACCCCCCCCCTTTTTTTCAACAATTATGTAATGACTGTATAAAATTCTCTCTCTTTTTTTTACGGTTTACAAATTTTTAACAACATGGGGTGTGATATGAAAAAACATGAAAAGTGTGCTCATTCGGAGTTACCATTAAATATGTCTCACTTCTTCTTACAGCGGATTTAAATCTCATAACATCTTTATGTAACCGTTCTAGGTGGCCACGGCACCCAGATTCTGCGGCCGTTCTCGTTGATGTTCCTTGCATAAAAAAAAACTTTTTATTGATGGATTATCATCAGGTTCACATTCGCGCCATTCTACATAAGTCCTGTTTGGGGAGTATTCTCTGTCTGCTAACCAGTAGGCCTTCCCGAATGGTTCTATGCTTCCTGCTCAAACAAGAGAACCCCGATCACCCAGGGCAATTTGGCAAGGTTGGCAAGTCTCAATCTCAGTAATCACAAATGGAAAACTCCTGCAGGTCGGGCAGGGCCTGGGGTCACAAAATGCAGTTCTCCTCAACAAGTGAGCGGTGAAATTCATGGCTGCAGTCACCCCTTGGACCGCTCAACTTTAACTCTGCATGTGCGTGCCTCCACTCCAAGTCGGCTAAGGTTTTCCCCTGATAAATAAAAAAAAATCTTTTTCACAGCACGTCTGCGGAAAGTACGATTTTCCGTGCCTTCGTAGACTCTGGAAAGTTGCCGATTTCTGAGCTTCTTACTTTACACCTCTAGAGTTTGTAAAGTATGCTACTTTACACCCCTAGAGGTCGTAAAGTAGCCAAAGGAACAATGTAATGAGACGTGTAGAAAATACGACTTACATTGATCGTCGTTTTCTAACCTCACTCTGTTACGCGAAGTAAAGCACAATGAAAACTAAAACCTAATCACTCTAAATGCGATTGGAGAGTACATTATAACATGATCCAATTCACACCAGGGCTAGCCACGCCAACTTCACACTCATCGGGAATTGCCTACTTTCCACACTTGTCAAGTAAAAAGCTATTAAATCACTCCCAAAATTTCATCAAAATTATTTGAATTTAAATCAAAATTTAATCTACTATTATTATTTGTTATTATTTCTTTATCAAGACTTTACTTATATAGGACAAATTAATTTTTCAGGAAATCATTGAATTAAATTTCTCTTTGTCAAACTTGAATTGTAATAAGATATATACATGCAATTTTAATTTCAAAATGTGAATAAAAGTGTTGCTCCAAAATGTTCAAAAACCCCTGCAAAATCAATTTCATATACACGACAAATATATACATTGAATCTTACTTATAGGCTATTAACGCTCGTTGCTTCTCATTTCATTATTACATAAAAAAAATGCATAACGCTCATTATTTCCATTCTTTCCAGACATGGCTGGACGGTCGCGAAAGGCACCTTTTCTCATTTTGTGAGTGGGCCTCACGCCGCTTCACAACCCCGGCTTATGCCGTACGAACCCATAGGAAACCCACAAAAGCCTGAGGACAGGTTGCTGCCTTTCTATAACAATTCCTTATTATTTATTCACTCATACGCACTACGCTATTTCCTAACTTAATTTTGCAAAAATTTTCAACCCTATCATCGTTCTGTGTAATCATCCTACCATTCTATTCCCCATTTTAGAATAAAGAAAATTAAAATTTGCTCTTATTCCGAAACCTCTAAGCTTGCCGCGAAATTACCCATCTACAGGGTGTGCTGCCAATTTTAATTTATCTAAATGGACAATCTTTGACTTATTGGGTCCTATTCTAATTTGAGCACTCCGGGCTCCCAATAGATTTGCTATTACGGATGGGCCATCAAACAATGAATCAAACTTTTTATCATGCCTGTTTTCTCTCTTTAAATAAACAGGGGCTCCAACTTTAAAATGTTTAGGATTTGCTTTTAAATCATAGTATTTTTTTGATTTTTCTTTAGCTTTCTGAAGTCATTCGGCAGCTCCAGTTTGAATATTGTCTAGTTTAAGGAAAAGTTCCCGCAAATAGTCAACATATGTTTTTTCAGGAGGCTTTTCATCGAAGCTTGTGGGAAAGACAGCTTCTCTAGCAAATACCAAAGTATACGGGGCAAAACCCGTACCTTCATGAACTGCGGTATTATAGGAGAATGCGGCGATTCGAAGCCATTCGTCCCAATTATAAGGACCTTCGAAATGGCGCAGATATTCGATCAGAGTGTGATGACTACGCTCTAAAGATCACAAACTCTGCGGAAGGTAAGCAACAGATTGAATTTTCTTGATTTTAAATATTTTGCAAAAATTTCGAATAACCTTGCTTGTCAAATTTGTTCCTTGATCCGATTGTATTATTCGAGGACAGCCGTACCCCGAGATAAAATTTTCAGCTATTGCTGGGGCGATAGTCAAAGATTCGGTCATTTTTAAAGGAATCGCATCGGAATATTTTGAAAACACACATTGGATTGTTAAAATATATTGATTTCCCCGCGGCGTTACCGAAAGTGGTCCGACGAGATCAATTTGAATTTTTTCAAATGGCTCTCTCGATGTGTCGGTAATGATCATCGGCTTTCGCGTACCCTTCCTAAGTACCTTATTTCGCATGCAATTTTTACAATTTCCTAATATTCTCTCTATATCCGACTTCATATTTTTCCAAAAGTACTTTTCCCTAATACGCCAATAAGTTTTATTGATTCCTTTATAACCATCAACCACGGATTCATGAAATTCCTTTCTTATTTCATCCTGTTGATGAATAGGAGGAATAATAATTTCACCAGAACAAATCACCACGTGAAGACCAGAATTTTTAAAATGTTGTTGAAATATTTGCTCAATTGAGAGCCAAGTTATGAAATTCAAGTTTGCGGCCCTTATCAGAAATTTTGATTACTTTGGTACCCAAATTTTCCATGGCATTCCTTAGTGCTAAAATCGCGATAGACATATGGTATAGAAAGATTTTATCACCCTTTTTATCCATAATCACCATACTGAAAATGTACCGGCTTCTTCTCGAATACACCACGGCATCGCCCAATTTTGCCTTTTCATCTTTAAATTTATCTACATCAAATAATTGATTTTTAATTAACTCTTCATTATTTTCCGATTCTAACAAACAGTCGGAAGAAACAAAATGAGCGATTGGGCCTTTGCCCATGATCACTGCATCTTTTATATAAGAAATGCAATTTTCAGCTTTAATAACGGGACTGGATTCAACATGTGTTATTTCACCCATTTTTTCCCAATTCCTTGCTGAGTCAGAGATCGCCCTTTCACTATCGTCCGATTTATCTAGACGAATCCTTGGCCCTCCGTCCCATACATTCTCCGAGATAAGGCTCTTCGGTAGTTTTTCGGGCACATGCTCGTCGACTAGACCAGAATCGATGTGGAGAGGCTCGGAAACCGACTTGACGGCACCCGACATCGCACCTTCCGATTCCGCTAATATCCCTAACATTTGCTTAATGCATTGAAGGCCAAAAGATCCCAATCCCTACCAGCTGGAGCTAGACTGGTTACTGCTTTCCTCCTGATATTCATGGTCCCTTATTGTCTGACCTAGCGGGAGCCTCATGAACGACGTTGTTCGGTTTGATTCCCGTCCCTGGGTGACCTGTGGTTGGATGGCACTTCCAGCATCCCTTTTTTCCGAGACAAAATCAAAATTGTCTCGACAAGTAAAATCGTCAGTACATGTCCAAGAAAAATTATTATTGCTTAAATTCATCCGGGCAAAATCAACATTGCCCCCGAGTCCAGTTTCAGGGCTCACTCCACTCAGAAACACTCGACCAAGCAACTCTTTAATACTTTTTCATAAAATCTTGCATACAATATTTGAAGTAATTTTAATAGTACATGAAATGATGAAAGAACAGTGTGTGGCAGTGAGACCTCACGGAAAAAGTGAAACTTTGATGGAATAACTCTTACTTTTCTCTTTCGCTCTTACATCCCCCCCCCCTTTCCACTGTCTAGTTCCTCTTCCCCTTTCTGGTTTCCATTTCTTCTCTCTTTTTTTCCTTTTTCCTTATTCATATCCCTATGTATTTACTAAAAAAGAAAGAGAAAGGGGAAAATTATAAATTAGGACATATCGGTAACCCTATTTTTCCAGTCATGCCAACAAAAAGTATCGAGCAAACTTTAGAGTTGAAACAACTTCCAGTGAGACATTTGACTCTCACTATGGAAGGGAGATGTTCGGAAATTTTCATATGGATTCATTGAAAATTGGCGGAAATATCCATTTTGTACCAAGTGCTCGCGAAGCTATTGTTGGCAGCGCCATATGATTTCTTGTAAAATGTATATGTCCGTCAATTTTCAATCAATCGATCTAAAAATTTTAAAAATCTCCCATCAATAGTGAGGAACAAATGTCTCACTGAAAGTTGTTTTAATTCTAAAGTTCCGTCGATACTTCTTCCTGGCGAGACTGAAAACATGGGGTTACTGATCTGTCTCAATTTGCAATTAAATATTATTAAACAATAGGCGATTTTTAGTTTTTTCTTCAGTTTTTAGGTATCGGAAGTGATTCAGTAAGCGTGAATGCAGTTTGAAACTAAAAATTGTTCATAAAAAACGTACTTGTATAATTCAAATAAAATATGTTCTATGTTTTTCAGAGGCAAAGTTGGTCCTATCAGATTCTTTTCAAGAGATAAAGGCTCTGGAGAAATTTTCGAAAAATATTCAAGATATCAAGAAAGAAAGAGGCAGGAGTCATTGGAGGGCTGGTGATGATGCTCACCATAATATAAGAAGTCGTTCACGAAAATCAAGGAGTACCTCTAGAAAAGGTAGCACTGATTCAACGGAAAGGAGAACTTTCAATGCACGAAGATCAAGTTCCAACCAAAATGACAATCCTTCGAAGGATGACTTGAATTTGAGGTTCAAGCAGAGTTTACCTAAATCTGCTGAAACGGACTACTCAGAGAATCTAGTTGACGTCACGAAAAGCGATACTCGCTGGGATCAATTGAAGAATCCTTATATATTGAATAATACCGTCAACAAGGATCATGATCATACGAATAAACGGAGTCGCTCAGGGAAGTCAAGGCGTTCTTCGAGGAAAAATAGCAGTGATGCAAGGGAAAGGAGTGCTTCCAATGCACGAAGAACAAATCTGAGCCAGAAGGACAATCCTTCGAGGGATCGAAGCAAAAGTCCTAACGAAAATGATAGTTCCTCGAAAAAAGATTTTAACAGCGTGAGTTCACAAAATGTTAAATCTATCGAAACTATCTATTTGAGGAATCGCTTTGACTCAATAGATAGCAATACTCCTTTGGATCAAGTAAAAAATCATTTATTGAATAGTGCCGTCGTCAATAATCAGTACCTTCAGGATAAAATAAATCGTTCACCGATATCTACGAATTTTTCTTCAAGTGGTAGCAATCGTTCACCAGAAGAGAAAACTCGCGATGAAACAAAGTCAAATAAATTTTCTTCCAAATCTATCGAAACTGACTACTTAAAGAATCGCAGTGACTCCATAGATAGCGATACCCCATGGATCAAATAAATTCTGCAAATAATGAAGACGAAGAAGAGTCGGATGTGCCGGAAGTGAACCCGTTTGATCAAATATGAAAAGGTCCTAAAATTACAGGTATACAAAATGTGAAACCGTACGGAGATGATTTATGGAGATTTCTTAAAAGTAAGGACACTAATCAACAAAAAAAAAAGAAAAACGACCCGTAATACCGTTTAAAAGACTTCAAGGCTATTATGACGATGATCAAGAAAACGAAAGTATTTGCGGTATGTATTTAAAATTACGTAGAATAAGAATTATAGCATATTATACAATATTCTAGTTTCGAACCATCCAAATCATCCTTCAATATGACTTAGTATTTTTTTCAGGTTGTGCTAATTTAGCACGAGATCTCACTGTACGCAAGGATAAGCTAAATGAGTTGATTATACTTAACACAGAAGGAGTTTGCAGATGTGGCAGAAGATTGAACGAATCCAATAATTTCAACGAAGAAGACGATCTCGCTTACCCTGAAAACCCGTGTGCAACCTATGACCATTTTTCTCAACTTGAGAGTAATTTAACAGAAGAAAGGAACGCCAGAGCTTTTGTAAGTATATGGGCATTTTATGGATACATTTACTATGCTTTAGGTTACTTCAAATAATTTTTGAAATTCGTCGTCATTATATGTAAGCTTGATATGAAAATGATCCAACTCAACGATTTGCTTTCCGCACAAATAGCAAATGTCTCTTTTGATGTAAATTTTAAATCAAATCCGTTAGAACAAGGGGTGGAAAGACTACGCTTATCGCAGTCAGATTAGCGGTGAAAATAATTATGACAAACGATCTGTGCCAACTGTATACTTGGACGGAAAAAAGTGTGTATAATTGTGTAAAGTACAGTTTTTCACGAGATTACGGATTTATTAGTAGTATATACTCTTATATTTTCATCTTACATGAGCCATACTTTCAGTCAGAAAAGGGACAGAAGACGCATCAGAAGAAACCGTCATTGCGACTTTAAAGGATTGGTTTCGAAGATCTGGCAAGCGAGTCAATAATGATATAGAAAAGACTGAGAGGGATGCAGCACGTACGTATAAACTATATTTTCCAACTGACATACACATTATAGTAACTTTTTTTGCATTATAGTAACATGTATGTGGAACTCTTTGCAGGACTTCAAAATGAAAATATCTGAAACATCTTCAAAGGATTCCTTTTCTGAAGAAGATATATTCGACGTGAATATTTCGAAAAAATTTATCACCTTTTCTTATACATAATGTATGCCTCTGAAGTTAATAATTTTTTCAATATCGTGCATGTAACAACCGGGCATCATTTTTATTTTTTAGTATGCCTCTCAATTCCATATGTATGTTTTTTTCATAACAGGTAAGCAAAATCCTGATGTTCAAAACACGTATCCATAATTTTATACATAACACAGGCCGACAAACGTCCGGTTTTTGAGATATCCTAACCTGAAAATGGAAAAATGGCTATTTTTAGCCATATTTGAGGCAATATAACTCGATCAGCATTTTTTTTCTAAAAACTGCTAACGCCATCGTTTAGAACTCCTTTTCATCTTCCATTTTCATTTTTGATCATGTCAAAACGATTTTTTTTCTCCGAGATATATCACCCATTAACCATTTCAGTTCCGCAAAGCATTGTAAAACAATGCAAGACGAAGAGAAACTGAATCTTCCGTGTGTCATATCTCGGAGAAACAAAAATCGGTTCGGGATGATCAGAAATCGAAATGGAAGATAAAAAGGAGTCCTAAACGATGGCCTTGGCAGGTTTTAGAAAAAAAATTGCTGATCGTGTTATATTGCCTGAAATATGGCTAAAAATAGCAATTTTCACACATTCAGGTTAGGATATCTCAAAAACCTGACGTATATGAAAAATTTGGACAACGGATTCGGTTTTAGGATACCAAAATCCTTCGGGGTTACATAGTCCGTTTTTTGGGAACAAAAATGATGTAATTTTTGGCGGCCTGTGTAATTCATGTACCTCAGTTTCAGATCAAACAAAATATCATATAAATTCCCATTTACGTTCTTGCGAACGACATTTGATTAATATTATTCCTTTTTTTGAGAGACTGATGTATATCATGCAACGTTACTTAAAATAGAGTATGTTTTTATTATGTCAGCGAGAGAGCTGAATTGTACTCGTAACTTTTGCCGGATCATCGGATTGAATTCGTCGCAGACTGTAACCACCTATCTCACGGTCGTGAGAAGTGGTTAAAGCTGAAACTTTACCGCGATTTAGCTGGGAGCGGGTGCAATTTTTCAGATTAGCACCCGCTCCCGGTGAAATCCCGCGGTTGTCCTTATGACAAACTTTTAACTAAACTATATATATATATATATATATATATATATATATAGAAAGAAAAAGTTGAGAGGTATCAAGACCTTAAAAGAGAGCTACAACGACTGTACCCAAATATTCGGTACAAGTAATTATCCTTGTGATAGGTGCTCTCGGAGGTGCGAAACTATCACCGGTTCGTAACCTTAAAGCCATATCCGTGTGCCAAAAAAATGCCAAGGCACTTGCGAGATGGATGCAGAAAGCTGTCATCCTTGGGTCGCTTCGTGTCCTCAAGACACATTATTATTTATCATTATAGAAGATATATCAAAGTTTAAGAATTTTTTTTAACAATTTGTAGATCTTTGAAGATTTTGAACAAAAAGGCAATTTTTTACATTTGAAATTTAAAATTTTATCGTGGGCCTAACCGAGCCCAAGCCTTGCAAAACTAGGCCGTCATCTAGCAAAATGAACGGCCATTCTCGAAAAGGAACAAAAATCTCGCGATCAAGCAATCCGCCAGCAGCCACTCTAAAATCCAAGGACATCCCTTCTCAATCCCTCTCGCGAGATTCTTGCGCATATTCCCCCCCCCCCAGAGATAGTTCTATCTCACTCTACCTTACAAGATAGAAATCCAATATCCCTGAAGAATATCCTTCCTACTGCCACCAACAAATACCACCCAATAGTGAGGAGCATATCAAAGTATTCCAATTTTTTCCAATTGCTTTTATTTTGAAATATTCTTAAACAAGAGTGTTCAAATTAATTTTTCAGAATAATAGTCATTAACAAACTTCGCACGAATCTTAGAACAATTTTGGTATTACCTTAAAACCTTTCAAAATCCTTAAGAGCGTCAAAATTTTGTTCAAAAACTTCTAAATATCTCTCAAATTCTTAAGATTCAACAATTTCTGTTTCAAACAATTTATTTTCAAATTGTTCAGTCAACATTCAAACATTCCTGACTATTAAAACATTGTTCTTTTCCTTGGTTGAAAATTTTCAAATTGAATTCGTTGAAAATGGTATATTTTAGACTTAAACACAAATTGTTTATAAAGTTTCAATCGGAAGTTCACATTTGATTAACTACTACGGCTTTCGAATTGAAATACTTAAATTTTTAACGACAAAATCTGTAAATTGTCTAATTTTAACGCATTCATAATCACCCTGTAAAATCAATCAATTATTATTGTTGAGTTTCGAATTCACGAATTAAAGTTTAATTGTAAAAATCATTAATTAATTTATATTTACAGTTGATCCACTTAAAACGTTTTTTGTGAAAAAATTTCAATTTTGAAAGCTATCAATCTTTTATTGTCTAAGTCTTCAAAACTGCATTTTGAAATTCTTTTAATTGAAAATGAAAATCTAAAATGAAAAATTTTTATAGTAAAAGATTTTAGAATTACACATTGTAAACTGAATGATTTCACAATTGAAAAAGTTAACAATTCAACTTAGCATTTAAAAAAATGTTGAAATCAAACTTATTTTAAATTGCATTATATATCTTGTGATATTTCAAGCATCATACAGCAGCATTCTCGACTTGGTTGAGAGTATGCCTCAAACATCAGTTCACCAAATCCAGCTAAATCCTCCTCTTCTTCCTCCTCCTTCATTTTCTTCTTTTCCTCCTCCTCCTCCTTCTCTTTATTACGATCAACAATATCAAAAGCATCAATATTATCATCATCATCATGTTCCTGATTTTGTTCCAATTGATGTTGAGTTTCCTCCTTCTCATTTTCATTTCGATCTCCATCTTTCGCGTCCATACCATCCGGCTTCTCATCAACCTTCTTTGCTTTCTTCGTCATAAAAGACTCAAAGACATCATGATATTCAGCATTTTTCCTAAAATAGCCACATTTGGGCTTTGAGACTTCTTACAGTTTGGTCACAACTGAACTACAACTATTATTATTTTGTTTATTACTGTCATTATTTTTAGTCGTTTGTTGAGGGTCTGGCAACTTGAGAGAAATAAATTCATGACATTGGCATTGATTGCCATCAAATCAATGATTTCATAATTTATATAGCAGCGCGCTTGTAGATACGGCTATGGTAAAGTTGGTGGTGGTGGCAGTGGTGAAAGTGGCAGTGGTGATGGTGGTGGTGGTGGTGGTTGTAGTGGAGATAGTGGTGGCGGCGGTGGAGTTGGTGCTGGAGGTGGTGGTGTTGTTGGCTGTAGTGGTTCAATATTGAACCAACGTTAAAACAATGTTGAATCATCGTTGAAGCAACGTTAAAACAATGTTGAATCAACTTAGAACAGAGTGTGCGCAGGTGGTGGTGGTGATGGTGATGATGGTAGTATTGCAAAATGCAGATGGTTAAAGTGGTGGAAGAAAGGAATGATGACAAAGATACTTCAGTTTATTCAATGGAAGATTGCTTCTCAACTAGTCGTAAGTATGGTGATTGTGACGAAAATTCAACTAACTCATTGCTATAAATAGAAATGTAGCGAAAGCAATTCATCAGTATTGATTGAGCTGCAGTCACATCAACATGGACATCAGCAAGCAGATGGATAATTTACGTCAAATTGTTCAAACCATTGATGCGATACGACGGAAGCATCGAATGCTAAATAGAAGTAAAGCCCATAATGAAAGTATGCTCAATGAAACTTTCAAGCCCATAGTGACAACACTGCGGACACTAGTAAACATTACTAAAGATTCTACGAATGTAAAAGTGAACCAAGTGTTGCCCGAATCAAAGTTTGTAATTAAGCAACCACCTCTCGTATGAAACGATAAAGCCCAACAATTACTACCTGAAGAAATTGAACAAGAGGATGATGATGATAATTATGATGATGAGCAACAGAGCCTGTTGATAATTATTATCTATGGCTCACCAACAAGTTCCTTAGGATGCTTTGTCAAAATAGGAAACAATATTTGGATATGGTGTATGGTGTATGTAGACTAGGTAATGCTCTTATGATTGGTAATGAACCTGTCCTATTCGTATTATCAATAATACCAAGTTCAAGAACATTATTGAGAAATTATTTCCACGTAAACGATACTCTAAAGGAGGTGGTTCTCTATCTAGTAAGTTAGGCATCTGTTAATACTTCTAGTGGAAAGAAGAAAATAAATGTCTTTGGAGAAAAAAGATCTCAAAATGATGAACTCAGATGGCCTTATGAATGGGTCATACCTACGAAATCGTTGTCTGACCTTACCCTCAAGGAGAATTATACCGTTTCCAAGTTCCGCAAAGTTCAAACAAGTACGGTGCCAGGATTGTAGTTGAGCTGGATAACCAGTCTGCAGTATTCCTACCTAGCAGCATCATGGAAGTTTTCGAGGATGCAATGTGTGAAGACACGTTTGAGAAGATGGAGGAAGCAATCATAAATAAAAAACTCTACTTTCGGTACTTCAGACGGCCCTATCTCTTTGAATTTAAATATGTACAATAATCATCTTCTTTTGTAAATTTTGTCTACTACAAGTTTTTGAATAATAAGAATAAATAAACATTCCAAAGGGAAAAAACTGGATACTTAGTTTGAATATATGCGCACTTTAATATTACTTAGATTCAATTCACGGATAGATGAATTCAAATTTGGCGCGCTTTTTACATTGCTTGGAATGTATTTGAGACATACTTTAACTTCCTTCTGCAAAATAATTTCGTTCCTTCCAGCGTTGGAGATTTACAAACATCGTTGGGTTGAATTCAAAGTTCAAAATATTGCTCGCTATAATTTTTTCGACGCTGGACTTCTACAAACGCCGTCGGGTTGAATTCTAAATCCAAATATCGCTTCTCATTAGCGGTGGACAATTACAGACCTCCTTGGGCTGCATTTTCAACGTTGGACTTTATTCAAGCATCGTTGGGTTGATATCAAATTTCAGCGCTGGACACACATCGTTGGTTTGAATTAAAATTTCACGCGCACTCGCTTCTTTAAGCGTCAGACATTAGAGTGAGCGGGCGTTATGATTAAATTCAATGATGTCTCTAGAACTAGAAAACATTAGGGACAACACGTCATACGTCAGACCTTCCAGAAATTTGGATCTATACAAAATCGTTATAGATCACGTCCACAAATAAATTTCTGTAAGACTCGACAGATTGAATTTCAATTATGTACCATTCTAGGTGACAGTTGATAATATCGATTGAATTTTCCTATTGAGTCGCTAGAAATTACATCCAATATTCTGGGAATTTTGAACCGGAAGTTTGACCTGTCTGGAAACGTCTAGAAAGTTGAACCAGAAGTTCGTACCAATTATATACTGATAGGGATTGACCACTAGGTTAATAAATTGAGGGTGTAGGTCGGTAACGTAGGTACTTACATTATCGACCGAGATATGGATCTATGCCATATCTGTACCTTATCGACTCATGAGAAAGCAGATTTCTACTTCACCGACTGATGTTAATGCAGATTTCAGCCTTACCGACTGATGATGTCTGTCATGTAACTGTATCACCGATGGTGATACAATGTTCTACCCTGCCGACTGGTGATATCTAATCTGTAACTGTTTTTCTGGCTGATGGTTATGCAGATATTTACCTTACCAGTTGGTGATAACTGACGTATAACTGTTTTACCGAATGATGGTAACTTACCGACTGATGGTAACGGACCGATGTCTGCAGCAGCTAGAACTACGTAGTAGTGTTTCTGAACTTTCATAGCTATGCTACTATATGTGATGCGGTGAAATGTCTAAAAAGCAAAAGTATCCATTCTTCAATTTTTTGAAAAATGTTCTTCTACTTTTCTATAATTATAATTGGAATTTTTTCAATAACGATTTATAATTTTGTAAATACTGGGAAAATAGCGTAAACTATTTAAAAAAAACATTTTGTTATATTTTGAAAGTTACAAGGTTGCTTTTGGGTTTTTCTCCGCATCTCGCATAATTAATAAAACGTTTTTTTCGCTGATTTTTTTTATTTAATGGCCAACATAAAAAATGAAGTTCTCAAGTTTCGAAGTGTACTGTTTGTTACTAAATACTGAGGTTTTACATAAAATATCAAGAAAAAATTATGGTTACACAGTTTATCTTTTGGCTTGGAAATTCATCAATTATGTAGAAAATTCAACTACATGGTAAAAATCAACCTTTTGGTAGAAAGTTCATATTTTTAGGTGAATAATTTAACTGTTTTCTTGAGAATTTGCCTATTTAGTTGAAAAATTTGTTAAAATCTTTTTTCTTATTGAAAGCTGAAATCTTCACTAATTGAAAATTTAACTTTTTGTAGGAAATTCTTGTTTTTCATTCAAAAAATAAACTCTTGCAGAAATTTAAACTTTTTTTGTAAAAATGAACATTTTGGATGAGTATTCTTCTATATTGCTAAACATTTGTCTTTTTGGTTAAATTCAACTGGTTATGATTAAAAATTAAAATCTTTTTTGGTTGTAATATCAGCTATTGAATTTTTGGTTGATAATTCATATGTTTGGTTGAATTGGACTGTTTTAGATTTAAAATTAGGATATTTACTTAGTTGAAATATCATGCATTAAATTTTCCGATAAGAAATAATCTTTTGTGAATAAAAGTTCAACTAAATGGTTAAAAGTTCAACTACTTTGTAGAAAATCTATCTTTTGTTGATTTTGAGTGGATAAAAATGTCATGAAATCAGTATAAAGCAATCATATCACCGACGGAAAATATAGACGTAGATAATAATTTCTTGAAATGATTGTAAAAATTAAAATTAGTGGTTTTATTTTAGAAGGGAAGAATCTAAATACAGACTTTACTTTCTCATATATTTTCAAGAAACTTCCTTGATAGAACCCAATAAGCAAATATTCTGGTTTGAAAAACCTACTATTTGGTACAAGATTAAGGTATTTTGTTAAAAATTCGTTTTATGAGATTAAACGCCAATTTTTTAAACTGCAGCATTTTACATAGGTTTTTTCAATGAAAAAAATAGTCGGCTAATTTTGAAGAGTTGTATTTCAATTAAATTAAATGCGTGATTCATATTCAATTTACAGGAATTCCCTCGCTATCAATAGAGGAACATTTGTGAATCGTACACAATGTGCTCAAGTCCCGTCCGATTTCCTATAAAATCAGAAAAAAATGTATTCTGTTATCCAATGGAAGGAACTGTTTCTTTTTCTCTTTTTAAAGAACGGGTAATTCGTGCGGGCATAATGTGTCAGTATATTTTTAACTTCCAATTAACCTAAAACATTTACATAATAATTTTAGCGACATAAAGTATAAATTCCAGGAATAATTTTTTTTAATCATACTTTAACACGTACTGAATTAGAAACTAATAATGAAAACTTTGTATAGAGTGAACATCGATCAGTATAATTAATTAGAGAACAAGTTATAATAAAGCATATATCGTCTGAACGTATGTATTATTCTATTTTATTGTTGAAGAATGGCTTTCAGTAATTTAATGAAATGATTATATATTCGCTTATAAATAAATGAATATAAACAAAAAAATAGATAGACACAACAAATATATATATATATATATATATATATATATATATATATATATATGGGAGATTGAAGTAAAATTAAGTGAGAGTCATTGTCAGAGAATATTTTTATTCAATAATTATCGTTGATTGATCTCTGACGATTTTCTATACAACGGGTTTTCCAGAAGGCTCGACATGTAAAGAAAGAAGTATGGATACAGGATATGAGTTCTAGTGATTATGCTACAAAAGATCCATTGGTGGCTTCTAGACGGTTCGATACACTATCTGCCAACGGCGCTGGAAAACACATGCTTACATTCTGGAAAGATCGATCGAAGTTTCCACAAGGTTCGTTGCACGCGGGGCTCTACCTGCATCAAGTTGCTAAAACCACCGATATTGGATGTATAATCTTTAGCTAGATTCGAGAAAGAACGATCGAGGCTTGCAGATATTTCGATGCATGGATTCTCAAAAGCAATAACCCCTGCTGGAAAGTTCGACCGATCTTTCTCGAATTTAGGTAAAGATATATAGGGCCGCGCAGTTGAATTATTCAACATTATTCAACATTATTCATACATAAAAATGGATGCACAGTACAGTTTGGTGGTACATATGGCTGCGCAGTAGAGTTCTAACACATATGCTGCTGCGCAGTACACTTCCAGGACCCATATGGATGTGCAGTACAGTTTGCTGGTGCGCAAGGCTACGCAGTGGATTTCTATGATACGTATGGATGCTTCGTAGGCTTCTATAACACATACTAATGCGCAGTACTATTTTACGGTACATAGAGCTGTTTAGTATAAATATATGTTACCTGAAACTGTGCAGTACACTTGCGCGGCACACAGGGCTACGAGGTACTGTTTTGGTGAAGTCTGTAACACGGTTCTATTTCAAGCTAAATGCCGATAAAACAGTGACCAGTCACTCACCGACAGACGATAATGGTTTGTATCGGTGCTAAGATACCACAAGTCGATTAGCCGTTGCCAGTAACAGATGGCGCATAGTAAAGGCTAGGAATTCGAAGTAAGTTCACCAGGTGACACAACCGAAATGTATTCACTACATTCCTTGTTGATATGGCTGTATAAGTTACACTGAAGAATGGAAATTATTAAAAATTTGAGCAGTAGAGAAAATTTTGAAGGGGAATTTTGCTGATATGAACACAAATTCTACCTAATCGATCAGTCAGTTCTTTTTAATTATGGTGTTTGAAGGAAAACTTGAGAAAACAATGTGCTAATCCGAAGAGACATAAGAAGCCATAGAAACACGAGAGCTTGCATGAAAAAAATGCATGGACAAATAGTTTATAGAAAGTGTCATTAGAATTTTCCAACCGAGTAAGTCAATCCAACGGTGTTTCTGAAAGTCCAGCGTTAGAAAGAACGATAGCGAGCAATATTTTGGATTTTGAATTCAACCCAACGCTGTTTCGAAATATTCAACGCTGGAAGGAACGAAATTCTTTTGCAGAAGGAAGTTAGAGTTTGTCTTATATACATTCCGAGCAATGTAGAAAGCGCGCGAAATTTGAATTTATATATTAATATTCAAATTCAAAAGATTAGAGGGTCCTCCAAAGTAGCAGAAATAGAGTTTTTCATTGTTGGTTGCTTCCTCCATCTTCTCAAACGTATCCTCACATATATAATTTTCGAAAACTTTAATGATTCTGCCAGGTAGGAATACTGCAAACTGGTTTTCCAGCTCAACCACAATCCTGGTATCATACTTGGTTTGAACTTTACGAAACTTGAAAACAGTATACTTCTTCTTAAGGATCAGGTCAGACAGCGGCCTCGTAGGTATGATCCCATCCATACGGCCAACTGCGTTGATCATTTTGAGATATTTTTTCTCCAATGACATTTCTTTTTTTATTTTGACTAGAACTTTCAACAGATGAATAACTTTGCGCTGTGTTCGACGATATATTGAAGCCACTGAATCCTGATGCTCCTTTTATACTCCACTACCCCTCCTCCACTTACATTCTAAAAAAATCGATTAAAGTTTCTATGAGGTTCGGTTTACGTAGGGCTTTTGCCTGCAACAAATTTCTACAACCGCCGATATCGGATATCTCATCTATACCTGAATTCTACAACTATACGGATACGCAGTAGCATTTTACAGTACATAGAGTTACATAGTGTAGTTATATGTTATATAAGGCTATGTACTACACTTGTGCGCCACATGAGGGTGTAAGGTACCGTTTCAACGGCTTCTATAACATGGTTATGCCCCTAGCTAAATGCTGGTAAAACAAGGATCGGTCATTCACCGAACGACGATTTGGGTTTGTATCCGTGCTAAGAAACCACTAGTCGATAAGTTGTTACTAAAAACGGATGGCGCTAGCGTCAAGTCAGTTAAATTTGCGGTAAATTAAAAGTTGCATGTGGAAAATAATAATTTAAGGAGGGGTAGAAATTTAAAAGTCTTAACGGAAGCAAAAAAAAATTTTCTCAGGCGTAGTAAAGATTATAAATTTGAGCTTGCCCATTCACTTCCCCAGGTGACTTATCCAAAATATATCCACTACATTTCTTGTTTTGATGGCTGTTTGAATTAGATTAAAGAATAAAAATGATAAAAAAAATGTAACACAAATTCTATTGAATCAATTTAATTAATTTAAGAGAGTATAGGCTAAATTGAATGAGTACGAAGAGCATGAAATTTGGATTCAACCCAACGATATTTGCAGAAGTCCAGCACTGAAAAGAACGATGGTGAGCAATATTTTAGATTTTGAATTCAACCCAACAGTTCATCGCTGGAAGGGACAACAGGCTGAAATATATTGGATTTTGAAAGCATCCCATCGTGGTATGTGAATATACAACGCTGTGAGGAACAATACTTAACAGATTTACCAAATGTATAGCAGCGTCATCTATCAATAATTTAAGTAGCTGATGATTTAAACTTTACTACTATTCTACTACTACCGAATCTTACTAAATAATGCTTAACTAAAAGAACAGGTTTAAATAAATGTTGACCTTCATCAACCTTAAATGTTTGTTTATTCAAGAAAAAACACTTAACCTAAGTTCACAGTGTAGATTCTTAACTAACTTTAACAAAATAATCTCTTGAGGTAATTATAAAAATTAAACATAGTGAAAACAAACATTCATAATGGTCATGCTCGCTAATATGTTATGTTTCTTTGACCCAATATGTGGACAATTGCTTGACACTCGGGACTTTGTAATGAATGATGAGGGTTAATGTAAAATCGCAAAGCATCTACAAGTTCATGAGGATCTGTACGAAGCATCATACAGCAGCATTCTCGACTTGGTTGAGAGTACGCCTTGTACATCAGTTCACTCAATCCATCTGAGGGTGGAGGTGGTGGCAGCAGTGGTCGCCGCGGTGATGGTAACGGAGGTGGTAGTGGTAGTGGTGGTGGTGGTGGTGGTGGTGGTGGTGGTGGTGGTGGTGGTGGT
>CAKNYM010050867.1:243550-288996 GCA_932195095.1 Andricus curvator
TGGTGGTGGTGGTGGTGGTGGTGGTGGTGGTGGTGGTGGTGGTGGTGTTGTTGGTGGTGTTGGTGGTGGAGGTGGTGGTGGTGCTGAATGTAGATGGTTCAAGTGGTTGAAGAAAGAAATGATAACAAAGATGCTTTGGTTGATAGAATATTTAGTGGAAATGCTTATAATAATATTAAATAAATAAATTGAATATGGAATGGGAAAAAATGATTCTCAACTAGTCGTAACTATGGTGATTGTGATGAACATTCAACTACCTCATTGCTATAAATAGAAAGTAGCGAAAGCAGGTCTTTAGTATTGACTGAGCTGCAGTCAAATTAACAAAATCTATTTCAGCAAGCAGATGGATAGTTTACGTCAAATCGAAAAAATCAGTAATTCGATACGGCGGAAGCAGCGAATTTCATTTTTAATTTGAAGCTTTTTTGGCAGTTTTAGTTGACGGTAGCTTAGAGAAGGTTCTACAAATATACTAGGGGTTGTTTTTTTGGTTATCGAATATTATTGTGTGGGATAAGGATATGAACCAGAGTTTTTTGTAGGTGCCTCAAGTGATTATTTTTCAACTTTTTTCGGGGGGGTTGCTGAATTAAAAATTTTGAATAGTATTAAGTTAAATTTTTACGATTTTGATTCAGAGAGGCAAGAAAGTACGCAGTCTTTCTGGTAGTGTTAAAGGATATTTACAAGATTGACAATATTTTCTGTTTATTGTTTCAATAATAAGTGATTTGTACTTTTCCACCATCAAATTATTAAATATTTCAAATAATAGAATGAACACTTTTTCACTCAGATTTAGTTGCTCACATTTATCTAATTGAATTAGTGAAATTATATTTTTAATTACTGAAATTTCACTTCTTCAGATTCTAAAAGATGATCGGGAAAATCTGGCTCGAATTGTTATGAAGGCATAAATCAGTTTGTATTATTTTGCTCTCTGCAATGCAAAATAACTTTGGTGTTTTTTTTTAATCGGGTATGTTTTAAAACAATTCAGATAAATAATTCTTTCTTTTTGATTCTGATGAGCGGTTTCTCGTTGATGTAAGGTCCGCGAAACAACGAAAGTCCGAAAAGTTGCAAGTTTGCTTTTGGGTTCTTCTCCGCATCTCGTATAATTAAAAAATTCGTTTATTCAACTTTTTGAATTTTTCATTGTAGATTTCGAAGAAATGACGAACTTGGATTTTAGTGTCATGCTTCGCACATTGAAGAAAAAAAGGTAATAAAGGGAAATTAAAAGTCGTTAAATTTTTTGTTCATAACAAAAATAAAAATTAAATTTTTAGCTTTTGGGGTATACTGTTTGTTACTAAATACTGAGATTACGCACAAAATATACAGAAAACATGAAGAATGAAAATAAAAATTCAAACTTGTTGTAGATAACTCATATTTTTAACTCGAAAATTTAACATTTCCTTAGAAAATTTAACTCTTTAGTTAAAAATTAATTTTTAGTCCAAAATCTAACTTCAGCTTTTCTGTACAAAATTTATCTTTTGGCTTGGAAGTTCAACAATTCCGTAAAACATTCTACTATATAGTATTATATTATATATATAAAATCAACATTTTGGTTAAAAATTCATAAATTTAGATTAAAAAATTAACTGTTTTGTTGGGAATTTACCTATTTAGTTTAAGAATGGAAAAATTGGTTAAAATGTTTTCTTTTATTGAACTGAAAAATCTTCACTGCTTGAAAATTCAACTTTATTGTAGAAAATTCTTGTTTTTGGTTAAAAAAAATCGACTCTTTTGGTAAAAATGTAGTCTCCTTTGTTTAAAAATGAATCTTTTTGGGTTGAAGATTCACCTATATTGCTAAAAATCCGTCTTTTTTGGTTATGATTAACTGGTTTTGATTAACAATTAAAATTTGTTTTGGTTGTAATATTAGCTATTGATTGAATTTTTTGTTAAAAATCTACTTTTGTTGTTTTTGAGTGTGAAAAAGTGACATGAAATTATTATAAAGCAATCATATCACACACGAAAAATATAGACGTGAATGATAATTTTTTAAAATGATTGTTAAAATTAAAATCAGTGATTTTATTTTACAAGTAAAGCATATAAATACAGGCTTAACTTTTTTGTCCTATATCCAAGAAACTTCCTCACTGGAACTCAACAAGAAAATCCAACTAGTTTTCGTCAAGAGACAACTCTTTTAAATGAACAAGTCTACTATGATATTTTTGATTCAGAAATCACATTTTTTGGTTCAAGAGTCTACTATTTGGTTCAAGATTGAAGTATTCTGTTAAAAATTCGTTTTTCTGAGGTAGAATATTAATTTTTCAAATGCTGCATTTTAAATATGTTAAATTTTGTTTATGAAAAAAAATTCTGCTAATTTGATAATTGATGTTATTTTGTCGAACATTGTAATTAATTATAGAACTAATTTCTGATGTTGGATATTGCCAATTACTGGTCCAATAATTTTCTGGCGAAACGAGAAAACATCAGCTTCAGCCAGAACTTGAATCTGGAAGGCCACTATTCACGAATGAATATAGTGTACTAATTTCAAAGAATTGTATTTAAATTGAAATAAATGCGTCATTTCTCTTGAATTTGTAGGATTTTTCTTTCGCTATAATTAGAGAAACATCTGTGGATCGTATACAATGTGCTCAAGTCCTGTATTATTTCCTATAAAATCTAAAACAATGTGTAACCTGTTATTCACCTAAAAATTTTGTTTCTTTCTGAAGAATGGATAATTCGTGCGCGCATAGCGTAACAATGTAATCATAATCAAAGCCATATTTCACTTTTTTGTATTATGCAATCTAAATAGCCGAAGCCTTACCGCAAAGTTGACAGTGACATATTTTCAGTTTCTTTGCAGTAAATTTCCAAAAACAGACCCGAAATCGTGGTTCAAAACTAGAAGACCCCCTTAAGTATAATTTCAACTTGCAAATAACCTGACGCGTTTACATAATAATTTCAGCTGGATAAAGTATAAATTCCAGGCATAATTTTTTTTTAAACATACTTCAACGCTTACTGAATTCGAAAATAATAATTAAAAATTCGTGAGTGAACATGGATCGGTCTAATTTATTAGTGACCAAGTTGTAATAGAGTCATTATCGTTTGAATGTATGTATCATTCTATTTTATTGTTGAAGAATCATTGCTTTCAGTAATTTGAACAAATTTATCATATTTCCGCTTATAATTACTGTCAACTTTAGTTTCATGAGTTAGAATAAAGGAATTAAATTACCTTCTCAAGTTACACGAATAATAATGTGGCAAATCTATAAATAAATGTAAACTCAAAAATAAAGACATATATATAAAATATAAAGGAGATTGAAATAAAATTAAGTGAGAGTCATTGACAGAGAATAAGATTTTTATTTGATAATAGTTTTGTCCAATTATAAATCGTAACAAGACACATTTGGGTGAGACATTTTTTTTCATGATAACTGTGGCATAATTCCGCTATACCACCAGTCTGGTAGCACTGTTAGAACCCACTCAGGAGGGCTACGAGTGCTTATTGGAAAAACTCGTAGCACCCCAGGAAAGGCTCGATAGTCACCGGGCCTATATTCACCGACAACATAGACATTACTTCTAAAAAGGTGATTTGACTTATCTATATCGTCAGTGAATAGATTTGCATAATAATAATGACCCTCGTGATATATGAAAATTCTAGACCTTCCATTCAATGTATTTGTGCTTGATATAATGCGATATGGGAGTTCTGCATCCAAACGCTTATTGCTTATTGCTCTTCCTGTTGACCGATCAGTTTTCATAATTTCTATACACACGCGAATTTTTCTGATCGGTGTTATTCTTTCTGGACGGTAAATCCGCCTATCCCAGTAACGTGATGCACTGTTTTTAAGTATTCCATATTCAATATAATTTCTATCTTTAATCATCACAGAAACGAAGCTTCCTGCTTGAATGTTGTCGCAATGTCTGTTTGGTAGAGGGGGAACTAAACTTTCCGCAGCAACTAGTTCATTCAGACAAAAAGAGATTTATTAATTTTCTTTTACAGGAAAAAAATATCTGTTAGAAAGCATCGTAAAATTCGGCTAAGCGGCTTGTTCGTTCGTAGATTTTTACAGCAATCCCTTGAACTGTGAGCAACTTCACCTCAAAATGTGGGGCTAAGTTGCTCACTCTTGAAAGAAAGGTAAAGAAAAAGGTCTTGGAAGAAAAACTTTACAGAAAAATTAATTAATTATAAGCTTTCTGATAAACGGTATTTTTGGTCTTTAAAACGGAATGATTATTAAGAAAAACAATTATAAATTTGGTATATTTAATAGAATATCATTACCTATTTCATCCTCCCCCTCCTAAAAAAATTACATAGATCTTATTAGAGTGCCATTCTTATCAAATACCATTTATGAAATTAAATTATCAACCAATATAAATGAATTCACAAGAAAAACTATAATACAAGACTTTTCAATCAAAGAAAATTAACTTTTAACGAAAAGTTCAGCCAGCCTAGAACTGCTAGGATGTCTTCCTCATAATAGCAGATTTTTTTACAAATGTAGCAAAAATTACAAAAAGGTGGGGTTTTGTAGAAAATCTCTTCCATTCTTTTTCTTCACACTCTAAAAACATAAACAGAACATTTTATGAATGACTCCACTTTTTCATTTTCAACTATATTTTTTGTATATGTGTGCTTATATAAGAAAGGCATCCTATCAGTGTTATGTAGATGCTAAAACAGTTATGAATCAGTCAAGAAATATTTACAAACATAAATCCTAATTAAGAACTAAACGTCTCAATTTTATCAACTTTAATCTCCGTGAATTCCGTACATTCCATGAATTTCGTGAATTCTGTGAAATCCATGAATTCCTGGTAATCCTTGAATTCCTTGGATTTCTCAAATAGATGAATTCCATGAATTCCTTGAATTCTATGAATTCCGTGAATTATTTTAATTCCATGAATTCTGTGAATTCCGTAAATTTTTTATGCAAAAAATTTACCTATAATTTTTTCTTTAATTTTCCGCTAGAATTTTTTTGTTTCTCAAGATTCGCTTAACTCTCCATGATCTTCAAGATGCATGATTTATGCAATGTAGCAGTTCAAAAATTAAGCAATTTTATTTTAAAAAGAGGTTCATGCGCTACTTACTCTAGCAGTTTAAAAATATCATAAAATAGGTTATCTGTAAAGTTTTCATTTAACGGTTTTTCCGGGTTTACTTTGAATATGAAAAAAACTACAACATTTTTGTTCCGAGAAGAAAATGCGCATTAAATTTCCTATATAAGAATTGATAATATGTACTTTTAAGTTAGAATTCGAAACTTGTTCCAAAAGCCTCCAGAGCTCAAAGAAGAGACAAGAATTTACTGGCAGTTAAGAAATTAAATTTTGATTTTTTTTCAAAATACCATTTTTTTTGCGAACAAATTATGATGTACTAATAATAATTGGACTAATAGAAAAATGGATTACTACTACTCCTACTACTATTTCTTCTCTCTCTCTCTCTCTATATATATATATATATATATATATATAATTTCAAAAAAAGTTAAACAACCACCGCAGGTTCCCACTAAGAGCAACTGCCATCCAAAAAATGTCAATAGCTCCCAGTAGCACCGCGGTGAATCACACCCACGGCCACGTCTCACAACCGTGAGATGGGTGGTGATAGGCAACGGCGAAATCACAACGACAGGCCGGCGAAACCCTCGTGTGTATTGCGGAAACGAAGCGATCTAAGGATGACAGCTTTTTGCATCCATCTCGCAAGTGCCTTGGCATATTTTTGGCACGCGGGTATGGCTATAAGGTTACGAACCAGTGATAGTTTTGCACCTCCCAGAGCACCTATCACAAGGACAATTACTTGTACCGAATATTTTGGGTACAGTCGTTGTAGCTCGTTTTTAAGGTCTTGATACCTCTCCTCTTTTTCTTTCTCCTTTGCAGTGATGTTGTATTCGGACGGAGCCGAGAATTCGATCACGAATATAGTTCGTTTCTCGAAGTCTTGGAGAACAATGTCCAGCCTCGAGTGCGCAACGGAGACTGCTGCCCGAAAATCGTAGTTCCAGAAAATTTGGCACTTCTCGGTTCGGACAATCGACTCTATCTCCCTTGGAGCGTTCGGCAGGGCAGGATCGCGGCCAACACCGTAAGAGCGACAAAGATGGTAATAAAGCTCTCTTAGGGCCGCATTATGTCTGTAGATATACTTCGTTCCCGCGTGGGTCGGACACCCTGATAGTATGTGTTCTAGGTACTCAGTGTCGGCATGACACGCTCTGCACCTATCGCTGGGAACTTCTTGACATAAAATGCGCTCACGGTATGCTAAGGTGGAAATGACACCGTCCTGGCGTGCGAAAATAAAACCCTCTGGACCTGAATCAAGCCCTGATGATTTGAGGAAAGCAAAAGTTTGCTCCTTCGACAAGGACTGTTTTTCTACATTTCTGTGAAAGTTTCCGTGCATTTTCTTGTCGAGTAGTTCTTGGTAAAAATTTTCAACCTCTGCTTTCTTCACTTTGGTTTTTAGAAGTGAAGCATCTAGATGAAGTAATGCACTTTCCTCACTTCTGACGTTAAAATTCAGGCCAAGCGTCTCGGCCGCTTGCTCGGCGGCTTTGTAAAGGAACGCTCCTTCGACAATCATCTCGTGGTTCCTGACAATCTTTAGGAGAGGATCTCTGCCATTCGCAACGATGTGAGCTGTACTTTGAACAATCCGGTTATGAAGATACTGGAGATTCAGAAGTCCGCGCCTGCCTTGACGGCGTGAAATATATAATCGCGGAACTGACGAATTGATATGCAAGCTTTTATGCATATGCATGATCTTACGCGTAATGACATCAAGCGCCTTAAGCTCGTTCTTCGTCCATTGAACTACCCCAAACGAGTAGAGTAGAACCGGGACGTTGTTCCTGGTCACACGATAATTTCTAGATGAGATAGTAAATCTAGTTTTCCAAAGAGGCATCAATCTCTCTAAGCATCTCACTATGTGTTGATGTACCTTCAAGCTTTCCAACAGACAGATGATAAGTCTATGAGAGGTTGAATCAAAAGCTTTCCGGTAGTCAATCCAGGCCATTGACCCTGAGCATCTAGGACACATAACATCTAGTTGTCCAACTCATGCGGGAACGACCTACATCCAAAGGCACAATGCGGCACTAAGAGTGCTTTATTACAATCTCCGTCACTCTCATGGCATTAGCCCAAATACCTCTCCGCTAAACGCTCCTAGAGAAATAGAGTCAATTGTCGAAAATGAGAAGTGCCGCATATACTGTAACTTCATATTCTCGACAATTGTTTCTGTTGCACACTCGAAGCCTGACATAGTTCTCCTTGACTTCGAGAAACGAACCATGTTCGTTATCGAATTTTCGGCACCAGCTGACAAAAACGTCACATACAAGGAGAAAGAAAAGAAAGAGAGGTATAAAGACCTTATAAGGGAGTTTCGACGGTTATACCCGGAATATTCTGTTAAGCTAACCGTCTTGATCATCCGCGCTCTTGGAGGTGCCAAGGTTTCACTGGTTAATAGCCTGAAAAGCCTCCCTGCGTGTCAACAAAATGCTGAGACACTTGCGGGGAAAATGCAGAAGGCGGTCGTCCTTGGGTTACTCCGTGTCCTCAGGGTGCACGAGACCTTTGCCGGATCATCGTATTGATTTCGTCGCAGACTGTAACCACCTATCACATGGTTGTGGGACGTGGTTACAGCTGAAATTTTACCAAGATTTCGCTGGGAGCGGGTGCAATTTTTCAGATTAGCACCCGCTCCCAACGAAATCCTGCGGTTCTACTTATGACAAACTTATACAGGGTGTTTTTTTTAACTTGAGACAACGAAATATCTCAAAAAATACGCATCCGACGGAAAAAATGTCTGGAACAAAAACTTTTTATTTTCGAGGGGGAAAAAAGATTTGCTACAATTCACCCCACCCCCACAGGAGGCAGGGGTGGAGGTAACTTTGTAATTTCAAATGGCAACCACAATTTTTTATCACAGATTCAGATTCTCCTTTACGAAATACGTAAGTTTTATTCGGAAAATTTGTTTCGATTCGCGATAGATGGCGCTGCAATTGCGAAAAATGAAATTGTTGACACTACTTTTAGCTCCACCCAGGAATAACGACGCGGATGTAGTAGTTCTCTATTCCCATCGGGGTGCTTAATTTCGGTGAGTCCCCTTGCCTCTCACCATCCATCGGGGTGCTTGAACATTTGGCAACGGGACAGTAAAAGTGATAAAACTGTCGAGAACCATTCCCGAATGCAGTTGGGTGACGATAGTCGATTTTGGATGTAGACATTACATATCATCGAGTCTCCACTGTCTACAATCCTCGACGTCATTCCGGCCGAGCGATAACCGCGTCTCTCCGTGCTTAACGTTTATTCATTAGGAAGGTTGATTGTGTTCATTGGATTTGGGTGTGTTGGTTGCTTTCGTTAGGGTTATTGTTGTTGGTCACGTTCGTTTGAGTTGGTTTGGGTATCGTTGTATTTCCTCATTACCTTACTTCATTACTTTTACAATGGAAATTCTATCTCAGCAACAAAAGATTGAAATGATTCTCATTTATGGAGAAAGTGGCAGGAATATCAATGATGCTCTCACGCTTTATGCTCAACGCTTTCCAGAAAGTGTTCCTTAACGCGCTTCTTTTTACCGGGTTGTCCGAAACTTCATCACTGACGGAAGTGTACAACCGAAAAAAAGGAAGCGTCAAGTAACAGTTACTGGAGTTGATAATGAAATTGCAATTTTATCTGCAGTCACTCATGACCCTCATGTTAGTACTCGACAACTAAGCCGCGATTCCGGAATGTCTCGATCCAGTGTTTGGAAGGTATTAAAACGTAATAATTATCATCCGTATCATATTTCACTGCATCAAGAACTTCATGGCAATGGTTTTCAGAACCGAGTAACATTTTGTCAATGGGCGGTTCAGCAGATACAAGGAAGCCCGAATTTCTTTTTTCTAGTACTCTTCACAGCATTATTGGACTGTAGAAAATCCACATTGGTTGCGTGAAGTTGAGCATCAGCGTCCATGGTCCGTGAACGTTTCGTGTGGAATAATTGGAGATCAACTTATCGGTCCGTATTTTATTAATGGAAATTTGAACGGTGAACAATATCGTAACTTTTTAGAAAATCAACTTCCAATATTGCTGGAAGACCTAAGCTTGGAAGTGCGACACAACATGTGGTTTCAACATGACGGTTGTCCAGCACATTATGCGGCAATCGCGAGGGAAGTACTCAATCGCGAATTCAATGGACGATGGATCGGTAGAGGAGGTCCAATAGGAGGTCCAGTAAATTGGCCTGCCAGATCGCCAGATCTTACGGCGCCGGATTTCTATTTGTGGGGTTATCTAAAGAATCGCGTGTATCAGGAAGTGCCCACAACTCGTGATAACATGATCGAGCGAATCAGGTCTGCTTGTGCACAAATATCACCAGACACAATTCGCAGTTGTGTGGAATCTTTCAAATCTCGGATTAACAAGTGCATCGAAGTGCGAGGACACCATTTTGAGCACTTATTGTAAAATAATTAATCGAAATCAAGCATCCCTGTGGTGAGAGGCAAGGGAACTCACCGAAATCAAGCACCCCGATGGATGGTGAGAGGCAAGGGGACTCACCGAAATTAAGCACCCCGAAGGGAATAGACAACTACTACGTCCGCGTCGTTATTCCTGGGTAGAGCTAAAAGTAGTGTCAACAATTTCATTTTTCGAAATTGCAGCGCCATATATCGCGATTCGAAACAAATTTTTTGAATAAGACTTATGTATTTCGTAAATGAGAATCTGAATCTGTGATAAAAATTTGGGGTTCCCATTTGAAATTACAAAGTTACCCCCACCCCTGCCAAAGACCGGCATCGGCCACGGATCTCAGGCAATGATGTGGAATTAATATGTAAGCAGACATGGGCCGGGAATTCTCAACAATCCCCGAGCGGGTACGGTCAACGTTGAATTGGGAGATTTGAACGAAACTTCCCGAAAACTTTGACCCAAAATGCAAGATTCTGAACAGTCTGAAATGCTCTTGAACAATTATCTTTTTATATTTTTCTTTAATTACACGCATATAAATCACTTATGATTTATTGTTGTATAACTGCTTTCAAACTCATTGAATACGTCTTCTTTGAATAGAAAATGCCTTAGTATACTAAGGCATTTTCTATTTAAAGAGGACGTATTCAATGAGTTTGAAAGCATTTTTCAACTAATTGTCAATTATTCAAATAATACACAAATGACCGTCTATTCTAGGTCATTGACCGTAACACACTTATACTGCAACTACTACTACCTTGTTCTCTTTCCCTTGCAAATGAACTTCGGCCATCGCGTGAACGAGATCCAGCTGTAAAATATAATATAGAGATTTTTATTAAAGAATTTTTTTAACGAACGCTAAAAGTTCGCTGTTGGTCCGAAATAAAAATAGCCCAAATGTTATCTTAAAATCACTTGGTATTTACATTATTAACACGCGACCTGAGCTAATAATTGAATCAGTGGAAAAAGGGAGTAAAGTTTAATATTATCACATTTTTCCAGGAACGCAAAGATTTTTTTCGGCTCCTCACAATGCTTCAGTTGCCTGTTCCGGATTAAAAGATACACCGCGATAGATGCAACATTCTTTTAGAGATGATAATAAAAAAAAATTTAGAACGCACTACATTTTTCACAAAAACCTTTCTGAAAGTCGAAACAGGTATTTACTATTCAGGGGGACCTCTGTGAGGCCAGGCGTAGATCCGGAGGAGTGACCTCAGGGGGGAATGTGGCGTCAGAATATTATATATGTTACTGGCAAATGATATAATCTGACAATATATATAATCCTCAGTCCAAGTTCCTGGTCTATTTAGGCATTCAGAAGAATACTCAGCTATTCTTCTGAAAGCCTGATACGTTTAAGGCAATTAAAGGAACCCAACCATAGAGTATTAAAAAAACATTAAATGGCAATTTAACATTTTATTTTTATTTTCATGTTCACCTAATTAATTAAATATATTTTTACAGAATAACAAGAATAATGATTTTATTTCATATATTCAAAAAGCCTTTTAATTTAAGTTCAGGTTCACACAGGTTTCGAAAAACAGAAAAACAGGAAAATTATTTCTGTTTGGGATAAAATTTAAGTTTTTGTAAACATTTGTTTTTTTTTGCTCCCATTTTTTTAGGCGAAATTCGGAAAACGGAAAGTGCCCATTTTTTTATAAATATTATCCTACAGTGTTATAAAAAAAAATGAAAAATTGAAAATGAAAAATTCGTAAAAATTAGTGTGGAACCGTCACACTCAGACGTCTCGAACTTCAGCCCTATGGGTTACGTTGGTTTCTAAACTTGACTTTCAGTAATTTCATTTTAGAACAGAGCTCGAAAGTCGGTGTTTTTCCTAATTTTCGAAATGATTTTTAACCTTTTAATTAGAGTGAGATTACAATTACGTATTTTTGTTTTAAATAATATTGTCTCCGAATAACGGTAGAAAGTTGCGGTTTTTTCTAAAATATTCTACAATTTGTCCAATTTTCAATTAGTGTGTGGTTATTATGGATGCAATTGAACAAACCTTTTTGTTTAGAAAATATGAATATTGTTCATAACGATTTTAGAAAAATAACTTTAATTTTTACGCCACTAACTCCCTTGTATTGTGATTGCAAAATGCCACAAAAAATGCAAAATATCAGTCTCATGTAAAATTGATCCTAAAGATGGTATATTTTAGTGTTTCCTCTGAAAAAATTATTTGTATTCGACAACTAGTGAATTCTCAGGTATTTTTTAACTGATTAAATTTTTGTTGAACAACAACTATTTGTGTAAACAATTTTTTCTCGTCTGTAAATCGTAAAAAGTTATTATTCATCGGAAAAAGTGATACAGTTAATGAATTTCAAGAATGACATTTCTAACTTAACTCATTTGGCAACAATTTGAACAATGTTTATTTATTTAAACAATGGTTCCCCTGCTCATCGTATGAAATCTTTTTTCTGGAGTAAATGACACAATTAACGAATGATAAAATTAATATTTTTGTGCAGAATGTTTTGCCATTCTTTAAACAATTTTCATTTATTGAAACAATTTTTTTATTCTGTAAATTGTAGAAAGTTATTTTTTTCTGAAGTTAATGTCACAGATAACACTAGTTTACAAAGTTAAAAAATGTTTCTGCCCACCACATTTCACTATGTTTTTTTTCATGTATTTTGGCCCACTAAACACGAAAATCACACACACAAATTTTTTTATCGAACTGTTTTCGAGATATCAATGTTTTATTTTTCAATTTTCAGAGTGGTTCCGACGTTTTTGAGTATATCTCGAGTTCTAATCGATCGATTTCCATGAGCGAGCAGTCAATTTGAAGGCAACTGGATCCTCTACAACTTTCTACCTTAAGGTTTTCAGATCGGCTTACTAGTTCAGATACCAGCGATTTAATATGTTGCACAAGCTGTATTTTTTGGCAAAAAACTAGGTCCGCAATTTACATATCGTCCTGGGAAGAATAGAAATCGCAAATATCATCCAACTTATTAAAATCGCTAGCATCGGAACTACTGGGCCGATCTGAAAACTTTAGAGTAGAAATTTGTAGAGGATTCAGTTGCCTCCACATAGAGTGCTCTTTCAAGTAAATCGTTCAACAAGAACTCGAGATATACTCAAAAACGTCGGGACAACTCTGAAAATTAAAGAAAAAAATATTTGAACATTGATATCTCGAAAACGCTCCCATAGAAACATTTTTGAGCGTATCTTTCGTGTTCAGTGGGTCAAAAACATGGGAAAATAATAGTGAGATATGGTGGGCAAAATGGCTGTGAACTAGTGTAATGAATGTTCCGAGTGATATTGTTTGTGAAAGACAGTTAGCAATTATTTAAGAAATTAATAGCACTTGCTCCTTCTTTTAACTGCTAAATATGTTAAGTTAGACATATTATTCTATTAATTAATCAATATTTTTTACATAAAACTCATATTTTGCATTTTTTGGGGAATTTCCGGGCACAATGCAAGGGAGTTGAGGGCATTAAAATTGAAAGTTGTTACGTGGAAACTAGTTCTTGAACATTCCTGAAGAAATTTGTATCTCTAATTCACAAAAAAGTTAATGAAAAGTACTTCTTTTTTTCATCTTTTCGAAAACCGAGCTATTCCCATTTAAAACCCAATGTTAATTTCAAAAGCGCTGGGGCACGGGTCAATGTTGACAGATTTTAAGAAAATGGGGTATCCTTTTCCATAAAACAAACAAATTGGGGGGAAGGGGGATCTATCGCCAAAAATCGAAATTCGAATTTATAAAGGTATAACTTTGGATCACCCTTTTCTTGCACTGATTCAAGACCTTTTTCATAAATTTGAAAATCTGAAAGAAATGTCGCCTTTTTTGTCAAGTAAAAATGGATAAAATAATTTTTACAAAAATAGCCTGTCACGAATCTTCATACAAGCTTTTTTTAATGTTCCTGCAAAATAATGCATCAAATCAATAGGTGTTTATGCGCAAAAAACAAAGTTCAGTCTCAATGAAAATGCTATTCCAGTATGCCATGTTGCCATACGTAGCAAGTATACCTATTTTGAATTCTATGAGTGCTCTTCAATTTATCATGCCCTTCTTTGACTGCATCATTGTATTCAAAATCAAAGATTATATACCCATTCTTCGCGAATGATCACATACATAATGCCTAGGGATTATATATAATACCGAAATTATATACTTTTCCTGTAACATATACACATGGAGAGCTATGACCAATTAAATTGACCAATAGTATAAGCTGGAATAATTGGATTTGTTACAAGTTACAATTTTCCGATGAAATAAAAAATTAATTTCTACAAATTTCGAAAAGGCCACAGCATTTTATCCAGAGAATAAGTGCAAAATTAAATTTCCTATAAGAGTATGTACTTTTTATGTTAAAATTCGAAACTTGTTTCAAAGGTCTCCTAGGGCC
Organism: Andricus curvator; assembly: GCA_932195095.1. NCBI lineage: Eukaryota > Metazoa > Arthropoda > Insecta > Hymenoptera > Cynipidae > Andricus > Andricus curvator. Next base: position 257,647 of record CAKNYM010050867.1, read on the forward strand.
AACGCCATTCAGCAAGAACAATTTATTGGCAGTGTTGAAATTAAATTTCGACTTTTTTTCTAGATCAAAACATTTTTTAGTTCAAAAAATTATATATACCATTATTTTGAGGATTGAGGTTGAGTGGTGCGAGCTGCATCTGTGTCATCCTCACCAAATAGCGCAATCGTGCTGTGTCTTCATCTGTAAAATATGATATAGGGATTTTTATTCAACAATTTTTTTCAACGAACCTCAAAGATTTGCTATTTGTCGAAACGAAAGATAGCTCGAATGTATCCCAAAGTCCGTTAATATTAACCAAGGTACCAAATTCCGGTGAAATAAATATAATTTGATAATATAGACACCCTGAATTATTTATTTTTGGAATATTATGTTATTTTGAGTTCCTGTTATCCATTGACATGGTTAAAAATATAGGATTTTTGCTCATACGTCTTCAGAATGAACCAGTCAATTGAAAAAGGTAAAAAAAAGTTATAAAATATTTGTAATTATATTTTAGACAATTGTCCATTTCCCAGCATCCCTTCGATATCAAGAAGAGCAAGGCAAGTTTTTGTCTCTTAGAAGGTGTATTTCAATGACAATTTGGACGATTTTGCGCTTTTCCATATGCTACTGTGAACTTTATAATTGAAATTTAAAACTCTAAGACCTTAATATTGAAATAACATATAATACATAATAATAACTTGGAAAAGATAATAAATTAATTTCTGAATTGAAGAAAAATGATTGAAAACCAATTTTTTCCCCGAAATTTTGTATAAAAATTTAAAATGTTTAAAAAATCAACCGGAAAAGGCTCATGAAGAAATTTCATGAAATGTTCATCTTTTGCTCTATTATTTCATGTTCCTGATTAAGATGAAAGAACCAACGAATTCTAGTCAGGCACAGGTCAGGCCTTAGTCAGCATACCACAGATGACCTTCTTGAAGAGAGCACTGCGCAGTGCTATCTTCAGAAGTTTGTATGTACTGAATTTTGCTTCAGAAAAAAAGGCAAATGGCTGCACAAACAACACGTGACAGAAAACTTATAGTTATTTGTGATACAAGGACCCTAAGTGGCACTTCTTTGGCCGAGTGTGAAAGTTGCATAATCCAATACAAACCAATCCAATTCAATCCAATCCCATCCAATTCAATTCAATTCCATTAACTTCCATTTAATTCTATTCAATTCAATTTCATTAAATTCTATTTAATTTTATTCAATTCAATTTTATTTCATTCAATTGCATTCAATTCCATTCAATTCCATTCCATTCAATTCAGATCAATTCAATTCAGTTCAATGGCATTTCATTATATTCCGTTCTATTTAATTAAATTAAATTCCATTCAATTATATCCAATTTCATATAATTCCATTCAATTCAATTTAAATCAATTCCATTCAAATCTATTCAATACAATACAATTCAGTTTCATTTAATTCCATTCAGTTCTATTCAATTCGATTTATTTCAATTCAATTCCATTCAATTCAAATCCATTCAATTCTATTCCATTCCATTCAATTCCATTCAATTCTCAAGACAAAGGATGAGTACTGCAATTGTTTACACTAGGCAAAGTGTTACTTAGGGGCACTACATGCCAAAGTTGGGTCGCTGCACTCATCGTACCACAAAGTACAGATACAAATGTGCGTCAGCCAATCAGATCACAGTTTCACTTACTATGGTATGGAGGGGGGAGGGATTTCCACGAGGGTGGAGAGAAGGGTTAATAGTACCTCTGTATAAGAAAGGAGATAGGGATAGGCAGGGAAATTATAGAGGAATTACGCTAATGAATACGGCGTATAAAGTATACGCGATGGTGGTGGCGGAGAGGCTGCGGAAGGATGTCGAGGGGAAAGGAATATTGCCGGAGACGCAGGCGGGCTTTAGGGCAGGTACGAGTACTATCGACAATATCTACGTTCTGCAGCACATTGCGGATAGAGAATTAGCGAAGAAGGGGTCGAGAGTGTACGCGTTTTTTGTGCATCTAAAAGGCGCGTTTCCGTCGGTGGATAGGGGGAGGTTGTGGGAGGCGATGGAGGATAGGGGAGTGGAGAGAGGCCTGATCGGGAGGGTAAGGGAGATATATGAAGAGACCAAAGATAAGGTAAGAGGAGGACAGGGGATTTCGGAGGGATTCTGGATGGATAGGGGGTTAAGACAAGGGTGTCCGCTTAGCCCAACGCTTTTTGCGATTTTAATTGCGGATATGGAAAGTAAGCTGGAGGCCGGAGTGGTAGGAGGAGTCAGGATAGGAGGGGTTAGAATTTGGTCGCTAGCGTATGCAGATGACATAGTGTTGTTGGCAAAAAGCGAGGAGGCCTTAAAGGAAATGATGAAGAGGTTGAGAAGATACCTGGATAAGAACAGGTTAGAACTGAATGCGGAAAAGTCCAATGTTATGGTTTTCAGAAAAGGAGGTGGAAGGGATAAGGAAGGGGAGTGGAAGTGGAAGGGAAAGGCGGTGCAGGCGGTGAAAGAGTTTGTATACCTGGGCTTCTTGTTTCGGAGGAATGGCGGAGTGGATGGTCACATAAAAGAGAGAGTGAGAAGGGCAAATGTTGTGATGAGGCAGGTGTGGGGGTTGGGAAAGAAGTTATTCGCAGATGATTTTGGAAGGAGAATGAAATTGTTTGACTCACTAGTGATGAGTGTGCTATTGTATGGAGTAGAAGTGTGGGGGTGGAAGGAAAGCGAAGAGGTAAATAGGATACAGGAGAGATATGTAAAGTGGACACTGGGGCTGGCAAGTAACACGCCTAATTATATTGTCAGGAGGGAGACGGGGAGAACGAGTGTAGGGATTCTAGCGGGGAGTCGAGCGTGTAAATATGAGGAGAAATTTTTGGAAGAGGGGGGAAGTAAGCTGGTTAGGGAGTGTTGGTGGGAGAAGGAGAACAGGAGAGGGGGCGGGAAGATGGAGGTTGAAAGAGAAAGGTATTTTAGAACGAATGGACTGCAGATGGATGAAGTGAGAAGGATGCATGAGGAAGGAAGGAAGGTATATGAGTTGGTTAAAAAAAACAGCATGGAGAGAGAGAAGACAGCAGGGGAAGAGAGAATAAGAGAGACAAGGTTTAATGGGAACTATGTTTGGATTATGCCAAGGGCGAGAGCGCAATATTTGTGTGAGAAAGGAGAGAAAGAAAGTCAGGAGCTTATAGCGAGGATGAGATGTGGGTGCATGGAGGGTTTCAATAGGTTCTGGCTCACTAGGTAAAAGAGGATGTGTGAACTATGTGGGAAGGGGGAGGCAAGTGTGGAGCACTGGTTGGAGGAGTGCGTAGAGGTGGAAAGGAGTAAGATAAGCATGGAGGTATTGATGCATGAAAGGGGGGACAAAAGGGCAGTAGCATGGGTGAAGGGAGTTTTGGGTAAGATGGAGAAGAAGAGAAGGAAGGAGGAAGGAGGAAGAGGAATGGAGAAGGAAAGATTGTAAATAGAGGAGGAAGTAAATATAAGTAAATGTAAATATTGTAAATAGTAGATAAGTATTAGGTAATAGCCGCGGAGGCAGACTTTGGTAATGCGAGACAAAGCAAGAAAGTAGGGACATGCGCGCGAGGCGAGGGGAACCGAGGAAGGCAATGCGATAAGAGCGAGCGGCGTTAGAGATAAGGTGTGGAAGGATGTTAGTTTTAAGGGTTAGTTTTAAGAAAATTCTGTAAAAAATGGATGTGTCAGCAAGTCAATTGTTTAAGCCCAGCAGGCTAAAGAATAAACGTTTATCTGTCTAGTACCCTGTGCCCTGAGTAGAAATGTTACGGCCTAGGCACTTATAAACACGTTTTTTGAATGAAAATAACACTGCCTAAACTTTTATTAAATAAAGTTTAAGTTGTAGTTGTGTTAAATTTTAATTATTATATTACTGAATCGGGTGTTGAATACAAACAAGAAATTTTAAGTAATCTATTTTTTCACTTCTCACAATAACTTCATTTTGTGCAAAATAAACATAAAATTGTTTTCAATATGTGAAATATAAGGAACATAGTTATATATAGGCTTTATAGTTTGAGCGCCAGGGTTGGGACTCACGGCCCGCCCCCCCCCCCGCCAACATTACAAACAAAAAAAATAACAAAAAAGTGCCTATCGGAAATGTAGGATATGCACTGTATTTTTAGAAACAGCCCTGCTGAAAGTTGCATCGCTGGAGGGCCAACAAACTTCAAGAAGTCATAGGAAAACAAACATTTCAGGCGCAATTCATAAGTCTAGCAGAACATTATTGAAGTCATCAAAAGATACTGGTTAATTAACGTAAAAATCGCAAATTTGACAAATTTCCACAAATTGTATATATAAATTTCTACGAATTTTAGAAATTAAAGTCTGAGCTGCTGCGTATGCGTCCATCAGAACTGTTATAAAAGCGACCGGTGAATTCCTACACATTTCCATGAAATTCCACAAATTGCATAAATCATAAATTTTTAAAATTTACAGAAATTTTTTTTAACTGGGTTTATGGAATTATTGAAAAAACGGGAAAAGCTATAGCATTTTTATGCAGAGAAAAAAGATGCGCAATTGATTTTTCTATACGAATATGCACTTTTTAATTTAAAACCCAAAACTTCTTTCAAAGGTCTCTACGGGATTTTTTCCTGTATCCCAACAAATTTTTCCTATTTTAAATAATTATAATATACTAACGTCGAGCTGCGGAATTTGAAGCTTGACTGCTAGAAGATGGAGCATTGTCGTCGTCTTCTTCGTCCTGTGCACATATATGAGCTATATTTGGCATCCAAATACCTCCAGCTGCAAGATATAACATAGGGATTTTTATCAAAAAATTTTGTTCACAAGAGCCCAAAATTTTGAATCGCCGACCTCAAAACCCCTCTCGTATCACACGCAGAAAAAGGGTTCGCAAAATTCACAACACAATCGGTAAAAATACGGACGAAATGGCATTCTACAAGATTTTAGAAGAAGTTCAGTTGAATCTCTTGATTTTCTGTGGATTTCTCCTAACTTTCAGTAAAATGTAAAGTATATGGAAACGTCGAGTCCACTATATTTTACTGGAGACTAGGTAAAATGCACAGAAAATCAGTAGATTTACCTGAAGTTCTTGTAAAATCTACTGAAAAGTCATGTTGTCTAAATTTGTACTGATGTTTTGTAAATAATACGCATCCTTTTTCTTCGTGCAAGTTCCAGACAAACGTGTGCAAATTTAATCATTTTTGCCGTTATATTGGATCCATTATTTGAATTTGTAACTTTTGACTTTAAATTCAGAATCAGTGACTCCGAAAACTTGCATGGCACCAAGTTTTATACAGCTGCGACAAAAAATAGAATATTTGCCACTTTTATTGGATGAGTGCGGCCGCCAGCAGTGCTCCAGTTGGGTGCCAGAGTCGAAATTTAGACCCTACTTTGAACCTGCAGCTCCTCATTAGAACCTACTTTGACGCTATTCAAACATATAGCCCCTACTTTGAGGTTTTTACTCCTAGAGAATGAAACATTAGAGCCTCCTTTGAATCCGTTTGAACCTACAGGCCCTACTTTGAATATTTAGAAGCTACACACAGGAAACAAGAACCCATTGAAAAGGCGACTCCGTGAATTGCGTATCTGTCATGTGCAGATTAAGATTTTTCAAACTTAATTGGTTCGCGACTATGTGAATCGGTCCGTTTCTCGATATCAACAGTAATAAAGTTCAGCAAAAAAGAAAGGATTCTTTCTAAAAATGTTAATTTTCTTAGAAAACCGAAACTAAAGTTTCCATTTGAGCCTTAAGTTATCAAATGCTATCGTCCCAAGTAGTCAGAAAAGAATATAAATCAGATTTTCGACTTGCGAAGAACAACCAAATTTGGAGGTTACGGACAAAAAAATTTAATTAAAAAATTGTCGGACTAGTCTGTAATTTGAACCCAAATCGGTTTCATTCTCTTGAGGAATCTTTCCACTAAACTGAAGTGAACGTCAACGATATTTGACAAATAAGTTTTAAAATTATATGATAAAAAACACTACAAACAAAGAATTGTATACTTCATGAGTTTTGTTTCAATATTAAGTTCCTGAGGTACAGTTGATAGTAAAAGTATTTCTGCAGAGAAGGAAAATAAAAATTTATAACCATTACCGAAATTACGCCATTACTATTTTTATTATTATTATTATTATTGCCAGTGTAGGGGCTGGAGCACCAGGGTAGGGTCTGGAGCGCCAATGTAAGTTCTAATTTAGACCCTACTTTGACGTTAAACGTGGAAAAACGGCCGATTTCGGACATTTTCAGCGTCAAAGTAGGGTCTAAATTGAATTCATTGATTTTAAATCTACTTGGGAAAAGCGCCTACGAGAAATTTTGGACGCGCACTGTATTTTTCACAACCTTCTGAAAGTTGAATAGCTGGCAAACAAACCTCAACAAGTCATAGAAAGGCAGGCACACAAATTTCGAGCACAATTCATACGCCCAGTAGGACGGTTATTGAAGTTATCAAAAGTTACCGGCAAATTACCATAAAAATCCCCGATTAAAAAAATTTCCATTAATTTTATACATTTCCACCAATTTCACAAATTTCATCAACTTCATTAATTTTGATAAATTTTGACACATTTTAGAAATTATTTTGCTGTGATTCGGAAAAACAACCGTTACTGCAAAGAACGAAAAATAAGTTTGTATATCGTCGGATTCTTACAAAAGCAGATACAGTTGATTATTTACATACTTTCATTAATTGTTAATAACTTCAAGAATAGTTATTGCATAATTTTTGGAAAACACGGCTAACTGCAAAGATTGGTGATTTGTGATTTGATAGAGAGCCGCAACTGACCGTTAACTGAAGGCGTGAATAATAGATGGCTGAATAAGGCAGGCAAAAATTTGAGAAAGCGCTGTAAAGTACAGTTACGGACGTTACTAAAATATCTGGCTATATCGAGCCGTCAGACATTGTGTCCAAAATTCCTGGACAAAACCCAGAAAGTCGGTATTTTTTTCTTGAATTTCATATTCACGGGTCTTTGGGGTCGCTTATTACGAAAATAAACTTGAAAATTTTCAAAAATCAATAACCAAAATGGTGGACTTCTTATGAATGAGGGATTTTTTGAGGTCGCTGATCGCGAAAATGGTTTTGAAAAATCAAAATAAACAATGGCAGATTTAAAATAGCGGACTTCATAATAAAAAAAATAGTTTTTTCGCTGATATTAGTTATGAAGACCCTCCCTAGGGATCGCGGGACCTTGTAGCTGGTGGGAGGGCTTACGGGGCTCATTGAACACAGATCCGAAATAGGTGAACCTGAGGGGCCGCATCGCGAGGTGTGGCTACTCTGGGGAACTGACGGACTCTGGTCGGTGAGACTTCAACCAAGGAGCGATCCTTCCAGGGGGTAATGGCAAAGCCCACTGGAATATCGAGAGCGCGAGTTCTCATGCTCCCAAGCTAAGATGTGATCGCCGTGTCGAGGGCTGAATGGCACCAGGGTCAAGAAGTCCTTGGACGCCCGGTCTGCCCCCATCAGTAGAGGTGTTCAGGCGGGGGTTTCAAAGGAAGTGTCGTAACGGAGACTTTGGGACACCAGGTCGAATCCCATAGTATTGAGACCCGCCCCCTGCAAGCGGGGCTCTGTGGCGGGCGTTTCTTATTTCCCTAGCTTCTCGTGGGACATAAATGTTTCCAACAAATTTAAAAAAACAAAACATAAACGATGAGAGATCCGTTTCGGGTCAATCATCCAACCCACCGCCAAAAGAGGGAGGCTCCGCAGGGGGCAACCCTCCAGAGGCGGTGCGGAATAGTGAAGATGGTGGAGACAATTATGTCGAAGCCGTGGAAGTGCAGCTAACGGAACTCTCCGTAGGGAAGAGGCACCGTAGCGGAGCACAAAAAAGGAGAGCCCGTAATGCGCGGCTCGCAAACAGCAGCTAAGGCTCATCACAGGGGGCAGTGGCTGCTCAAACTTTACCCGGAGCCACGCGAAAAAACGCCAAGGGCATGCATAGCCGTCAAGGGTATGGATGCGATCTTGGTGCCTAAATTCTGCTCTAGAGATCTTACCGTTATTAAGGTGAGACTCAGTGGCAGTAACGGAGAGAGGCTAGAGGTATTTATTGCCTCGGCTTATTTCCCTGGCGACGCCGAGTGACCCCCGCCTCCCAGAGAGGTGCAGGCTCTAATTCGGTATTGTCACGAGAACACGATCCCTCTGCCGTTGGGCTGTGATGAAAACTCTCACCACACGGTGTAGGGAAGCACAAATATCAATGACAGAGGTAGAGATTTAATTGAATACATAGCGGGCACAGAGCTGGAGATTCTGAATCGGGATGATACTCCCACATTCCAGACTAAAAAAAGGAGTGAGGTTCTCGATTTGACTCTATGTTCAGGTGCACTGAGGAGCAGGGTAGTGGATTGGAGAGTCTCCGATGAGGAGTCTCTTTCGGACCACAAACCCATCGTGTTTCGATTAACCCTAGGTAAACCAGTGGTTTCTAATATCAGAAACCCCAGAAATACACTTTGGGACTCATATAAAGAGGAACTCAAAGGGAGGCTTGCGGAATTCCCCACAAGCTATGGTACCATTGATGAGTTGGAGCACGCCGCAGATTTTCTGCGAAGGGCTCTGACAACATCATATGAGAACAATTGCCCTACAAGCACAATTAAGTCTAGGAAGGGAGCAGAATGGTGGAACACCCACCTGGACAAACTCCGTAAAAAGACAAGAATGTTGTGCAATAGGGCAAATAGAACTAAATTGCCTTCGGACTGGGACATCTATAAGACGGCCCAGTGTGAATACCATAAAAACATAAGGAAGTATAAGCAGGAAGATTGGAGGGGCTTCTGCGAGGAATCGAAAAACATTCCGAAAACAGCGAGGCTTCACAAGATCCTGGCAAAAAATCTGGAAGCTCGCCTCGGGCTCATAAGGCTCGATAATGGTGAGTTTGCCGAAGATGAAGAAGCAACGCTGAATCACCTGATGGAAGTTCACTTCCCGGGTTTTCAGCGAATCCGAACCGACCAAGAGGAGGAAGGCCGTGGCCAAGGTGTGGAAAGGGCCTACTGTAATTTTGCCGCTAAGGTCGTTGATTACAAAAAGGTGGAATGGGCCGTAGGGTCCTTCTGTCCCTTTAAATCACCAGGAGCGGATGGCATTTATCCAGCGCTTTTGCTAAAAGGCATGGATTTAATCGTCCCTCCTCTGACAAAATTATTCAGGGCAAGTATAGCCCTTAAACACGTGCCATCGGCATGGAAGGATGGCAGAGTGGCCTTCATCCCCAAACCTGGAAGGGAGGGTTACACTGCTGCCAAAGATTTCCGACCGATCATCCTAACGTCTTTTATCTTGAAGACGCTGGAGAAGCTGATCGAGAGATACATTAGGGATGAGGTGCTCTTGGCCTCCCAGCTGCATAGAGGGCAGCATGCTTTCCAGGCAGGCTGCTCGGTAGAAACTGCGCTTCATGCTGTTGTGGCAAAATTGGAGCAGCAGTTGGAACAAAAGGGGTACGCTGTGGGCGCTTTCTTGGATATAGAGGGTGCTTTCAGCAATACTCCTCCAGAAGTCATCTGTCGAGAAGCTTTGAGATGTGGCGTGCTGGCCAGCTAGTTTGCTGAATAGGAAGCATGCTGCACTGAATAAGACTCGAAACCAGATGGGATGAAGGCCTAGTAAGGGGGATAGCTCCGCGGGGCTGCCCACAGGGGGGTGTCCTGTCGCCCCTCGTGTGGTGCATTGTAGTGGACGGCCTTCTTCGAAGGCTAAATAAAGAGGGGTACTATACTCAGGGATATGCGGATGACTTTGTAATCCTAGTCAGGGGGGCTCATCTGGAAACGCTGATGGGTCTTATAAGGTCGGCGCTGCGCATCGTAGAGCTCTGGTGAGAAGCTGACGTGTTCAGACTCGGTTAAATATCTGGGAGTAATCCTAGATGGCAAGCCGAACTGGGCAAAGCACCTGGAGACCCAAGTGCAGGAGAGCCTTTTGATTGACGTGGGGGATAGGGCTTAAAATGCTTGCATGGCTCTACTCTGCTGTCTTAAAACCCAGACTCCTATATGCGGCCGTGGTCTGGTGGCCACGGGTGGAACTTAAAACAATGCAGGACAGGCTGCGAAGATTACAAACGCTAGCATTTAGGGGTTTGACTGGAGCAATGAGGACTGCGCCCACAGCGGCGATAGGATTCATGCTCTGTGAGGAACCCCTACATGTTGCGATAACCGCTAGAGCGGCACACGCGATGGGCCGTCTGGCAAGAGCAAATAGATGAACTCCGGGGACTAGACACACTAGACTCCCGAGTGATATCAGCGCACTGCCGATTCTACAGATGAGGCAAGATAAAATAACAAAACGCTTCAACTTCGCCAAAGCTTTCCGCGTCTGCATCCCAAGCAGGGATCTGTGGAAAGCAAATGGTAACCCACTTCTCCAGAGGGAAATCTGGTATAAAGATGGCTCCAGGGGAGAGGGAGGGCCAGGAGCAGGAATTTATGACAGCAGGAGAGGGAAAGGGATAGTGATCACACTTGGGCGACACGCTACTGTCTTTCAAGCGGAGGTCCTGGCCGTCCTTCGCTGTGCTGAAATACTAATAGAGCAAAACGCTTCTGGCAAACAGATTACGATCTGTTCGGACAGCCAAGCGACACTAACTGAAATAGGGAAACCAGACATAACATCAGAACTGGTTTGGGAATGCAAAAAGGCATTAAACCAACTTGCAGAAAAAAAACAAAGTGGCTCTCATATGGGTCACTGGTCACAGAGGGATGAAGGGCAACGAAAAGGCGGACCAGTTGGCGAAACACGGCGCAGCGAGCGAATTCATAGGACCGGAACCGGTACTGGAAATAGCGTCTTGCTGTGTCGGGATGGCCATTAAAAGCTGGATCCGAACAAAACACCGGAAATGCTGGGAACAAGCCCAGGGTTGCCGTCAGGCGAAAACCATCCTGGGGTATACCTGCACTGAAAAGAATGGTTAGTTGTGACAAGAAGCTCTTTATTAGTAGAGATGGTATTAGATGCGACAAGCACTTCGATGGTAAAAGTAACTAGCCAGTTTACTGCGGCAACAAGTCGCCGTTAGTAATCCTACGTAGGTTATATTGGTAGCGATAGTAATTCTAGTGACAACAAATAAAGTAGTCACATTTACCACCAATTTATTTTCCAACAAATAAAAGTAGTAACAGTTACAAGTTTCCCTCCTTGGCGACATTGGCAGAACTGAAACCTGAGCAGTGCTGCCAACATGCGCACCGAAATATCGCGTCGCCATTTTCATCTTAACCTTTTTGTGAATTGTGCAGTGGTGAAGACCGTGAAGATTATCGCATCGATCTAAATTTTCTAATAGACTTACTACTGCTGCAAGTCTGCACTTTTAAATACACAGGAACTCCAATATAAGGCAGACTGATTTAGTTGTTCCTAGAACTGCTGGCCCACGCAGTTTCTCAGCGAAGAAGCAGTGTCAACAATGCGTGTCCACCCCGCACCATTCATCCAACGAAGAATTTAGTGCGACGGCTCTGCGAAGCAACCTCCGAAACTGGCCTGATATTGGAGTGCTTGTGTATCGAAATTACAGTGGTTTTTCATTAACATGCCAATGGGCATGTAGTTGTATTTCGACATGACGTCTTATCAGGATCTGGTCTCTATATGAAGTCCTGAGGACGCTCTGGTGTCCACTACAGAGAAATTATAGTAAAATTTACTATAATTTCAGTATTGAGAAGTACTAACTTCTCAATAGTCCACGAGTCAGTCATTTTAATATGTAGTACAATTTTCTAGTTTTAATAGTAAGGACTACTAATTTAAATAGTAAGGACTACTATTTTAAATAGTAAAACTTACTAATTGTAATAGTAAGGATTACTACTTTAAGTAGTGAGATCAACTAACTTATTTGTAAGACTAACTAATTTAATAGTAAGACGTACTAATTAAAGTGGTCAGGCTTACTACCTGAAAATAGTATGTACCATCGAAAGTTGTCGCGACAACAAGTAAAGTAGTAAGGACAACTACTACCAATCTTGCGAATAAAAGTAGTAGCCCCAACCAGTTAAATAGCAGCGGCATATTTTACAAACTAAAGTAGTTGGCCCTACTACTTTATTAGTTGTCCCAACCAACTATTTTTTTCAGTGTATAGGATGGGCAGAGCTAGGGAAATCCTGTGTTTACCCAAGAAGGATATAAGGACAGTGGTACGGACCCTAACAGGGCACAACCACTTGAACTATCATATGCACAAAATGGGGTGTAACCCCACGACAGAGTGCAGGAAATGCGGCAGGGATAACGACACATCCCTGCATGTATTATGCCAGTGCCCGGCATTAGCTAGGCTCAGGCAACAGACCCTCGGGGCCCATTTTATGGAAACAGAGGTCGACATACTGGGCTTCGTCAAGAGGTCTGGATTCGACTGCTGAGAGTGAATAAGTAAGGGTGTGGCACAATAGGCTTTGTAGCTTGAGCGCCAGGGGAGCTCTTCATGGGATTCCCACCCTCATTAAAACTAACTAACTAACTAGTTATGAAGAGGTTCTTGAGGTCATCACTTATGTGTTCTTTCAAAAAAAGGGGGGAAAGAAGTGGAAGCTCGGATAACAAGATTTGATTCCTTATACTTTTTCGCACATGAAAGAATTGAAGCCTGCGCCAGAACCCGCCAGATCAGAACTTAATCCTCCAATGTTTTTCTGTATCGTATGTAAAAAAAAGAATTCGAAGCAGTCACATTGACGAAGCATTCACACTAACTTAAAACATGGTCGAAAATTTTGAAGCATGAGTAAATATTGTACGTATCCCTAGTATCACCCTCTATTTCGCATATTTATTTCTCAGAACTGAAGTGCAATTGTTTTGTTGCGTGAACTGTTTTAATACCGAATTAAGTTCTAAATCGAATCCTAGTTTTTACAGCGATGAATGCCTGAATCCTCTAAATGCCTACGACATATATGTATAATGCCCGGCACAAGATAAATTAGGCATATAATATTGATTTCGAATATAATGATGTAGTTAAAGAAAGGCATGATAAATTTACAAGAACTTATAGAATTTAACACGCGTATACTCGCTACTTATGACAACAGGGCTTACTTATGTAATGATATTTTGATTCACACTGAACTTTGCTTTTACGCATGAATATTTGTTGGTTTGACAGTTTGTTTTGCAGGAATATTTAAAAAAAACCTAGTCCTTGTTGAAAAATCTTTAATAGTATCATGAACTTTTAATTCACCATTTTCGACCGATTTTGACGTTTTTTTAAAAATAAAAGCTTATTACATTTTTAAAATCTTCGCCTATACGTCTCGTCAAAGTGGGCGGTGAGAAAGTCTCGAAAAGTCCTGTGACTGTGAGCAAATTTGTATGACAGCTTTGAGCTTAATTACATACCAATTTAAAACAAACCTGGGTTAAATTTGGAGATTTACATTACACTAAATTGTTACTGAAATAATATGATTCATCGTGTGAATTATATCTGACATTACTTACAATGGCTGGGTAATTTGTGAAATGAGCAATTTCATGTCAAATATACCATTAAACCATTTCCCTTTCAGGGTAGGCGTGACACTACCCGATTCGGGTAGTGTTTCTAGGTTTTTCCTGTAGTTATAAATAACTACAAGTGTGGGCTCACCACACCCACGATGTGCCAACAGCACTCATGTCAGTATTCTTGCATGGTCACCCATCCAAGTACTAACCGCGTCCAACGCTGCTTAACTTCAGTGATCTGACGAGAACTGGGTTTTTCAGCGTGGTATGGCCGTTGCCCTTTAAGTTTAATACGGATTTCTTATAAAAAAAAGACATTTTTGTAAATTTAATTCAGAATCGTTTATATTAAATGGATCAATTTAAAATACAACATTGTTTATCACAATGAGCTATGGAGGCGGTAATTATGATTTATTTGCTCTTATGAATACAAATGGTTCAAAGTGCTTCCTTCTGCTGATGATTAGAATGTCATATAAATTATTTGAACAATTTATTATTGCTTTCAGTAATTTCAACTTAGAATAGAGTTCGAAAGTCGGTGTTTTTCCTAATTTTCGAAATGGTTCTTAACCTTTTAATTAAAGTGAGATAATAATTAATTTAACAGAAATTATAGTTCGTATCCGAGCTGAGGAATATGTTTCCTTGTTTGTCAAATTTTATTTGTCCGAAGTAATCGTTTTTACATTGAAATTTATATTAATTAAAAAATGTAAAAAATCGGACGTGAACATCTATAAATGGTAATAATATCTTCCAAATATTAATTAGATCAAACATAATCGGTCGAGCAATTAAGTATTTTTGTTTTAAATAATATTGTCTCCGAATAATGGTAGAAAGTTGCGGTTTTTTCTAAAATATTCTACAATTTGTCCAATTTTCAATTTGTGTGGTTATTATGGATGCAATTGAACAAACCTTTTTGTTTGGAAAATATGAATATTGTGCATAAAGATTTTACAACAATAAATTTAATTTTGACGCCAGCAACTCCCTTGTATTGTGATTGGAAAATGCCACAAAAAATGCAAAATATCAGTCTCATGTAAAATTGATCCTAAAGATGGTATATTTTAGTGTTTCCTCTGAATAAATTATTTGTATTCGACAACTAATGAATTCTCAGGTATTTTTTAACTAACTAAATTTTTGTTGAACAAGAACTATTTGTGTAAACAATTGTTTCTCGTCTGTAAATCGTAAAAAGTTATTATTCATCGGAAAAAGTGATAAAGTTAATGAATTTCAAGAATGACATTTCTAACTTAACTCATTTGGCAACAATTTGAAAAATGTTTATTTATTTAAACAATTGTTCCACTGCTAATCGTATGAAGTTTTTTTTCTGGAGTAAATGACACAATTAACGAATGATAAAAGTAATATTTTTTGTGCAGAATATTTTGCCATTCTTTAAACAATTTTCATTCATTGAAACAATTTTTTTAGTCTGTAAATTGTAAAAAGTCATTTTTTTCTGAAGTTAATGTCACGGATAATACTAGTTTACAAAGTTAAAAAATTTTTCTACCCACCACATCTAACTATCTTTTTTTCATGTATTTTGGCCCACTAAACACGAAAATGAACACCCAATTTTTTTCATCGAACTGCTTTCGAGATATCAATGTTTGATTTTTGTTTTTCAATTTTCAGAGTTGGTCCGACGTTTTTGAGTATATCTCGAGTTCTAATTGATCGATTTCCCTGAGCGAGCACTCAATTTGAAGGTAACTGAATCCTCTACAACTTTCTATCCTAAGGTTTTCAGATCGGCTTACTAGTTCAGATGCCAGCGATTTAATATGTTGGACAAGCTGTATTTTTTGGCAAAAAACTAGGTCCGCAATTTACATACCGTCCTGGGAAGAATAGAAATCGCAAATATCATTCAACATATTAAAATCGCTAGCATCGGAACTACTGGGCCGATCTGAAAACTGTATAATAGAAATTTGTAGAGGATTCAGTTGCCTTCACATTGAGTGCTCTTTCAAGTAAATCGCTCAATAAGAACTCGAAATATACTCAAAAACGTCGGGACAACTCTGAAAATTAAAGAAAAAAAGATTTGAACATTGATATCTCGAAAACGCTTTCATAGAAAAATTTTCGAGCGTTCCTTTCGTGTTTAGTGGGTCAAAGATATGGGAAAATAATAGTGAGATATGGTGGGCAAAATGGCTGTAAACTAGTGTAATGAATGTTTCGAGTAATATTGTTTGTGAAAGACAGTTAGCAATTATTTAAGAAATTAATAGCACTTGCTCCTTCTTTTCACTGCTAAATATCTTAAGTTAGAAATATTATTCTAGAAATTAATCAATATTTTTTACATAAAACTCATATTTTGCATTTTGTGGGGAATTTCCGGGTACAATGCAAGGGCGTTGGGGCCATCAAAATTGAAAGTTGTTACGTGGAAACTAGTTCTTGAACATTCCTGAGGAAATTTTTATCTTTTATTCACAAAAAGTTAATGAAAAGTACTTCTTTTTTTCATTTTTTCGAAAACCGAGTTTTTCCCATTGAAAGCCCCATGTTAATTTCATAAGCCCGGGGCACGGGTCAATGTTGAAAGATTTTAAGAAAATGGGGTTTCTTTTTCCATAAAACAAACAAATTGGGGGGAATTTGGATCACCCTATTCTTGCACTGCTTCAAGACCTTTTTCATAAATTTGAAAATCTGAAAGGAATGTCACTTCTGAAGATTTAATAAAATCGCCTTTTTTGTCAAGTAAAAATGGTTAAAATAATGTTTACAAAAATTTCCTGTCACGAATCTTTTCATACAAGCTTTTTTTAATGTTCCTGCAAAATAATGTATCAAATCAATAGGTGTTTATGCGCAAAAAACAAAGTTCAGTCCCAATGAAAATGCTATTCCAGTATGCCATGTTGCCATACGTAGCAAGTATACCTGTTTTGAATTCTATGAGTGCTCATCAATTTATCATGCCCTTCTTTGACTGCATCATTGTATTCCAAATGAAGATTATATACTTTACCTATTTTGCGCTGGTCATTATATGTGACCGTTCGCGAAGAAAGGTACCTAACGCGCTGATTTCCAGTGAAATCTCACTGGTTGAAATAGCCAGAAGTGTGTCACTGACAGTCAGTGAGAATTCACTGGTTCATTCAGTGAAGTTCCGGCACTGGTTTAATCAGTCAGGTTCACTGGTTTCTCATTACCAGTAGTCACCTGGTCATACGCCTTGTCGATTGTCAGCTGTTTAGGTATGGTACTTATCATTCATCGCACTTTTGTGGTAACAGCTGTAAAATTATCTTTTAAAAACCTCACTTTATTCTCAAAACAATAAATGAAGGCCGGGCTGCAACATAATGGGATATAATATGTTGCGCCTAATTGTGGGAAGACCCGTGGTTGTCAACGTGTCGGGTCGCTCAAAGTCAAACCCAAGTGGCCGGGATCTCCCACTATGAAGCGAAAGATATTATATCCTCTGCTCATTGCAGCCAGGCGCCAAACATTTATAAAACAAACGCTAGTACACAATAAGATTCGTTTTCACTCGAGAAATGCCAAGACCTGACCGGCGACGCGCGCGTACCAGACGACTGGATGTTCATGTCTTGCCCGCGTGGAGCGCTATATCACTGGTTCAATCTATTATTTGGCGTCACTGGTAGAATCAGTAGCGCTATTTTAGTTAAATCACTTACTGGTTCGTCCAGTCAATGTGGAAAAATCACTGGTTATCTAGTGATAATTCAAAATACTGATTCAACCAGTGACAATTTCACTGGTTCAGTTTAAGAGAGCGCGGTACCTTCAGTTTAGAGGAAGAGTGATTAAAGAGGCGGTCCAACACAGGAACTTCATGAGAGGGCTTTGCATTTTTTTTGCATTTTATTTACAATTTTAATTTTTAAGATATAGGAACAATATGTTTCATTATCAAAGAGCAAATAAAAAAACTATCGATTAGTGTGGAAAACTAAAAATCGATTCTTTCCGCATTAGGTCCCATTCTTCGCGGACGGTCACATACATAATGCCTAGGTATTATATATAATACCGAAATTATATACTTTTCCTGTAACATATACACATGGAGAGCTATGACTAATTAAATTGAGCAATAGTATAAGCTGAAATAATTGGATTTGTTACAAGTTACATGTCATTATGAAATTGCTGGTTTTTTATGATTTGTCTTAATTTTCCCATGAAATAAAAAAAGCAAATCTATAATAGAAAATCTTGAAAAAGGCGATCACTAGTTTTGCTCTCGATTATCGTAGACTCCCACAAATTCACATTAATTTCTACAAATTTCGAAAAGGACTCAGCATTTTATCCAGAGAATAAGTGCAAAATTAAATTTCCTATAAGAGTATGTACTTTTCATTTTAAAATTCGAAACTTGTTTCACAGGTCTCCTAGGGCCAACGCCATTCAGCAAGAACAATTTATTGGCGGTTATGGAATGAAATTTCGATTTTTTTTCTAGATCACAACAAATTTTTAGTTAAAAAAATTATATATACCATTATTTTGAGGATTGAGGCTTAGTGGTGCCATCTGCAGCGGTGTCATCCTCGCCAAATGGCCCACTCGTGGTGTGTCTACCTCTGTAAAATATTATATGGGGATTTTTATTCAAGAATTTTTTTCAACGAACCTCAAAGATTTGCTATTTGTCCAAGCGAAAGATAGCTCGAATGTATTCCAAAGTCAGTTAATATTAACCGAGGTACCAAATTTCGATGAAAAAAATATATTTTGATAATAGAGATGCCTCGAATTATGTATTTTTAGAATATTATGTTATTTTGAGTTCCTGTTATCCATTGACATGGTTAAAAATATAGGATTTTTGATCATATTTCTTCAGAATGAACCAGTCAATTGAAAAAGGTAAAACAAAGTTATAAACTATTTGTAATTATATTGCAGACACGTACAATTTATATCAAGAAATTTTTCATGAAAGACTTTTTGCCAATTGTCCATTTGCCAGCATCCCTTCGATATCAAAAAGAGCAAGGCAAGTTTTTGTCTCTTAGAAGGTGTATTTCAATGAAAATTTGGACGATATTGCGCTTTTCCATACGCTACTGTGAAGTTTGGAATTGAAATTTAAAACTCTAAGACGTTAATATTGAAATAACATATAATACATAACAATAACTTGGAAAAGATAATAAATTAATTTCTGAATTAAAGCCAAATTATTAAAAACAAATTTTTTCCCCGAAATTTTATATAACAATTTAAAATGTTCATCTTGTGCTCTATTATTTCATGTAACTTCATGAATCTGTTTCTTTTTTCTCTTGAACTTTCTGCAAACACGGTTGACCCTGCGAAAACTGCATTTTCGAGATTGCTAATCTAGTATTTCTGTAGTACTCAGTTTCAGCAGTTTCCTAAAGAAATATCCACTATATTGGATCCATCATTTTGAATTTGTAACTTTTAATGTCCAATTCAAAATCAACGACCCCAAACCTTTGTTCATTCCAAGTTTCAGACAAATGCCCATGTAGAAAGCTATGTGCGTCTAGTTAGGGCTTCATCTATTGTTTCAGTGAGGCTTTATTTGGTTCCAGATTAACATAAAAGAACCAACAAATTCAAGTTTGCTTCAGAAAACCGGCAAATGGCTGCACAAACAACACGTGACAGCAAACTTATAGTTATTTGTGATACAAGGACCCTAAGTGGCACTTTTTCGGCCGAGTGTGAAAGTTGCAGAATCCAATACAAACCAATCTAATTCAATCCAATCCAATCCCATCCAATTCAATTCAATTCAATTCAATTCCATTAACTTCCATTTAATTCTATTCAATTCAATTTAATTCCATTCAAATGCATTCAATTCTATTTAATTCCATTCAATTCCATTTAATTTCATTCAGTTCAATGACATTCCAATAAATTGGGTTCAATGCAATTCAGTTCAATTCAATGCCATTTAATAACAGCAAATTCCATATAATTTCATTCAATTCAATTCCATTCAATTCAAATCAATTCCATTCAGTTCAATGGCATTTCATTATATTCCGTTCTATTTAATTTAATTAAATTCCATTCAATTCCATTCAATTATATCCAATTTCATATAATTCCATTCAATTCAATTTAAATCAATTCAATTCCATTCAAATCTATTCAATACAATTCAATTCAATTTCATTTAATTCCATTCAGTTCTATTCAATTCGATTTATTTCAGTTCAATTCCATTCAATTCAAATCCATTCAATTCTATTCCATTCCATTCAATTCAATTCCATTTAATTCTCAACACAAAGGACGAGTACTGCAATTGTTTACACTAGGCAAAGTGTTACTTAGGGGCACTACATGCCAAAATTGGGGTCGCTGCACTCATCGTACCACAAAGTACAGATACAAATGTGCGTCAGCCAATCAGATCACAGTTTCAGTTACTTTATAGTACCCTGTGCCCTGAGTAGAAATGTTACGGCCTAGGCACTTATAAACACGTGTTTTTAACGAAAATAACACTACCTAAGTTTTTATTAAAGAAAGTTTAAGTTGTAGTTGTGTTAAATTTTAATTATTATATTACTGAATCGGGTGTTGAATACAAACAAGAAATTTTAAGTAATCTATTTTTTCACTTTTCACAATAACTTCATTTTGTGCAAAATAAACATAAAATTGTTTTCAATATGTGAAATATAAGGAACATAGTTATATATAGGCTTTATAGTTTGAGCGCCAGGGTTGGGACTCACGCCCCGCGCCCCCCCCCCCGCCAACATTACAAACAAAAAAAATAACAAAAAAGTGCCTATCGGAAATGTAGGATATGCACTGTATTTTTAGAAACAGCCCTGCTGAAAGTTGCATCGCTGGAGGGCCAACAAACTTCAAGAAGTCATAGGAAAACAAACATTTCAAGCGCAATTCATACGTCTAGCAGAACATTATTGAAGACATCAAACGTTACTGGTTAATTAACGTAAAAATCTCAAATTTAACAAATTTCCACAAATTGTATATATACATTTCTACGACTTTTAGAAATTAAAGTCTGAGTACATTTCCATAAAGTTCCACAAATTTCATAAATCATAAATTTTTAAAATTGACAGAAATTTTTTTTTATCTGGGTTTATGGAATTATTGAAAAAACGGGAAAAGATATAGCATTTTTATCCAGAGAAAAAAGATGCGCAATTCATTTTTCTATACGAATATGTACTTTTTAATTTAAAACCCAAAACTTCTTTCAAAGGTCTCTACGGGATTTTTTCCTGTATCCCAACAAATTTGTCCTATTTTAAATAATTATAATATACTAACGTCGAGGTGCGGAACTTGAAGCTTGACTGCTAGCAGATGGAGCATTGTGGTCGTCTTCTTCGTGCTGTGCATATATATGAGCTAAATTTGGCATCCAGATACCTCCAGCTGCAAGATATAACATAGGGATTTTTATCAAAAAATTTTTGTTACAAGAGCCCACAATTTTGAATCGCTGACTTTAAAACCCCTCTCGTATCACGGGCAGAAAAAGGATTCGCAAAATTCACAACACAATCGGTAAAAATACGGACGAAATGGCATTCTACAAGATTTTAGAAGAAGTTCAGTTGAATCTCCTGATTTTCTGTGGATTTCACTTAACTTTCAGTAAAATGTAAAGTATATGGAAACGTCGAGTCCACTATATTTTACTGGAGACTAGGTAAAATGCACAGAAAATCAGTAGATTTACCTGAAGTTTTTGTAAAATCTGCTGAAAAGTCATGTTGTCTAAATTTGTACTGATGTTTTGTAAATAATACGGATCCTTTTTCTTCGTGCAAGTTCCAGACAAACGTGTGCAAATTGAACCATTTTTGCCGTTATATTGGATTCATCATTTGAACTCGCCTGGCACCAAGTTTTATACAGCTGCGACAAAAAATAGAATATTTGCCATTTTTATTGGATTATGACACAGTGTGCGGCCGCCAGCAGTGCTCCAGTTGGGTGTCCTGGCTTTGAAGATATGCCTCGATGGATGCAGTATTATTTTAACCCTTTCTAGTCCAGTGGGACACATATGTCCCAGTAGCGTGTTTAAAAATCCATAACTGCGTGAAAAATTAAGATATCTTCATTTTTTTTTCGGCACGAGCTTGAGAAAATCATTCAACAAACGTAAAAAATTTGCCCACTCATGGATCTTGTTGCATGCCAATACTATAACTGCATATCGCATCGCAAATTTGGAATTTTTTTAACGTTTTGTCACGAATGACACAGCTCCACAAGAAAAGAACAAAGTGTTTTGTTACACAACTTAGATCACCATACCCATACGTTTTTTGGGTCGCTGAATCCGAATTTGGGGTCAGTTTTACCCCATCAAGTCAGGATCAAGGTCATTTCAAGGTCAAAGGTCAGATTTAGACAAACTTTTGAATCGGAGAAGAGCTTTCGTAAAAGACGTTTTCGGGGACGCTGAATCCGAGTCTCGGGTCACAGGTGAAAAATCATGAATTATAAGGTTTTTCAGGATAAGGGTTGAAAATGCAACCCCCGAAATGGAAATGAAGACTCCTCTCAAAGAGATGTATTTTCTGGGAATACCCCTGAGTGATTTTCGGCACCAGTAGTCGGATCAAAGAATTTCGACTCCTTTCCACAGATGAAAATTTGCGACTTCAAGGTTCTATGAGCTAAGGGTTAGGAATACAACCACAAAAAATGAATTTTAAGACTTGTCCTGAGAAAAGAAGTTTTCTAATGATACTCCTGAATGATTTTGGGCACCAATAGTTGAATAAGGAATTTGAAATGACTTTCACAGATGAGAAACCGTGAGATCCAAGTTTTTCGAATTAAGGGTTGAAAATACAACCCCCAAAATGAATTCAGAGTCTTGTTTAGTGGAGGAGCATCTTCAGAGGATACATAAAAGTAATTTCTGATACGAATAGTGCACCTCAAAAATTTGTAATCTATTTTTCGGGCATAAGGGGTGGTTTTCCCTCCTAAGGGTAGTTTTCAGTGAATGAAAAATTATGACAATTTTTTTTCGTCATCTGGGACCCTTTCGGACTTCATTCCAAGAGGTTTTATTCCTATGGGGTACGTAGAAAAAACTCGGACTAGAAAGGGTTAAAAACTATTTTTGAGTAGATTTTAAATCTACTTGGGAAAAGCGCCCACGATAAATTTTGGACGCGCACTGTATTTTTGACAACAACCTGCTGCAAGTTGAATAGCTGGAGGGCCAACAAACCTGAACAAGTCATAGAAAGGCAGGCACACGGATTTCGAGCACAATTCATACGCCCAGTAGAATGGTTATTGAAGTTATCAAAAGTTACTGGCAAATTACCATAAAAATTCCAGATTAAAAAAATTTCCATTAGTTTTATACATTTCTACCAATTTCACAAATTTCATTAATTTTTATAAATTTTCACAAATTTTAGAAATTATTCTGCTGTGATTTGGAAAAACAAACATTAACTGCAAAGAACGAAAAATAAGTTTTTATATCGTCGGATTCTTACAAAAACAGATACAGTTGATTATTTACATACTTTCATTATTTGTTAATATCTTCAAAAACACTTATTGAATAATTTTTGGAAAACACGGCTAACTGCAAAGATTGGTGATTTGTGATTTGATAGAGAGCCGCAACTGACCGTTAACTGAAGGCGTGAATAATAGATGGCTGAATAAGGCAGGCAAAAATTTGAGAAAGCGCTGTAAAGTACAGTTACGGACTTTACTAAAATATCTGGCTATATCGAGCCGTCAGACATTGTGTCCAAAATTCCTGGACAAAACCCAGAAAGTCGGTATTGTTTTCTTGAATTTCATATTCACGGGTCTTTGGGGTCGCTTATTACGAAAATAAACTTGAAAAATTTCAAAAATCAATAATCAAAATGGCGAAATTCTTATGAATGAGGGATTTATTGAGGTCGCCGATCGCGAAGATGGGTTTGAAAAATCAAAATAAACAATGTCAGATTTAAAATAGCGGCCTTCATAATAAAAAAAATAGTTTTTTGCTGATATTAGTTATGAAGAGGTTCTTGAGGTCATGACTTATGTGTTCTTGCAAAAAAGAGGGGAAAGAAGTGGAAGCTCGGATAACACGATTTGATTCCTTATACTTTTTCGCACATGAAAGAATTCAAGACTGCGCCAGAACCCGCCAGATCAGAACTTAATCCTTCAATGTTTTTATGTATCGTATGTAAAAAAAAGAATTCGAAGCAGTCACATTCACGAAGCATTCACATTAACTTAAACCATGGTCGAAAATTTTGAAGCATGAGTAAATATTGTACGTACTCCTATTATCACGCTCTATTTTGCAGATGTATTTTCCAGAACTGATTAACTCATATATTCCTATTCACTTCAGACACACGAAAGTCGATATATGTTCGAGTCGCGCGCGTTCTGCGGCAAGGTGAACTTTGGGTGTGCACCTGCCGTCGAATATTTGATAAAACCTTCCGCTATTCTGGATTTGAGCGTATTAACACCATCTTTGCATAACAAATTTCGTAGTAGTTTAAGACGAATGGTTACTTTCAATTTTGGGGATTTTGACGAGGAATTTGGATTAAGGCCCACTTTCGGTCGTGATTTCGGAGAGGTCCGAGCAACCTCTAGAAAAAAGATTTGCATTTGAAGAAACGTCGTGACTGCATTTATTATAAGTTGCCGAATGTGATAAGTAGAAAAAAGAGTTTTAAAATAATTTCCTTCGTTCAAAATGGAAACAGTTAGTTGGAAATTTCCAAAAGAAATTAATGAAGTTATTTTAATTACCGACCACGGTGTTCCTGGCCTAATTACCTCTGTACAGATGATCTCTTTATAACTTATTTGAGTTCTTAAATGTATTGAATTCATTATTCGATATCTAAATTTATGTAAAACGTAGTAATTGAATTCAGTCCCAACATTTAAGAAAATCTGTTTTCCAATACGTAATTTGTTTCTTAAATTCTCTTTGATCATAATCCAAGTATGTTTAAAATGTTTTCATTTCTAGTCAATAATATCGAGTTTTTCTGATACTTAAAAACCTTCCGAATTTGTGTACAAGTTACGCTAGAATTTCGTATTATTCGTTATTCATGAAATTTAATAACAGTTAAAATACTATTATCTATATATTTTCCGTTATCAAAAAACGTTCGACTTCCAATTTCTGGAAATTTATAATATTATTGTATACTTGGCTGATTTAAACATCAGTTTAGAAATATAGAAAAACTGTTGATTTTAATAATAATATTAATAATAACAATGAAGAATCTTTGATCGCAAATATTCAAAATTCACCAATTTTAAATTAAAAATCGTTAACATTGCAGAATTTATGATTTTGAATCTTAAAACTTTAACAAACAAGAAACAAATTTTAATTACATTCCTTTGAAGAACAAATCTTAATAATGGAATAATTTACAAATCTCTATTTACAAAATTCAAGATTTTTCAATTTTAGCTCTTCAAAATGGTAAGAATTCTAATTGTTCGTCTCCAAAATTAAAAATTACCTTATATGAAACATTTGCAATTAAAAAAGATAAGAGTTTCATGTTTAACAAACAAAAATTGTGCAATTTTCATGATTAATATTTAAAATTTCATCAATTTGGAAGACCTAAAATTAAAAACTCTTGACGTTTGATATTTAAAATCATCACAATTAGGGAATTTTCGTTTATACGTATTTTAAAATTCAACTGTTTTCAATTGTAAATTTTAAAAATTGAAGAATTTTCCATTGTCTGCGTTCTAAATTGAACTATTCGAAAAAAATGTTTTAAATTACATAATTCTAAAATCTAATTTTTGAAAAATTAATAATTTTTAATTTCATGTTTTCAACACCAAAGAATTGCCAACTGTATCTCTTCAAAATTGCAGAACTTTTAATTGCAAATTTTTCATAATTGAAGAGTAATTAATTCTAACAATTTACAATTGAATGTTAACATTTTTTTTCATAATATCAATAATGTGTAATATTTCAAAATAATTATAATTCAATGGCTGAATAATAATTTGCAACGATTAAATTATTTCATATCCATTTAATATGTACGGCGTTCTCTCAAATTAGGGTAGGTCTGTTACTGAGGTCCGTAATTCGCAGAGAGCCTTAAGTGCAGCTACAACGTTTTCCCAAATTTCAGCATCCCAATTCACATTATTAACTGCATTTTCAATGATTAACTAACATTCTTCAACTAATTCTTGGCAGATATGACAATTTCATATATAAATTAGTCAAGAACCGAAAAAGTTTAGGAAATTAATTATAATCCGCGATACACGTGAATAAACATTCGAACAGTTTTTTTTCTCTCGATTTTCTCGGTTTCTTTCACTTTGCAGTTGACGTTGTTTTTACAAATTACAGCAGTTGCAGCCTGAGCTATTGTTCAGGCAACAAATTTCCATAGATTATCATTCATTTCCACAAATTTTATAGAATTTTATAAATTCCTAAAATAGACAGAATGTTTTTTTAAAAGGGCTTTTAGGTTTATTTTGAAAAAGGGGAAAGCTGCAACATTTTCGCTTCATGAAGAAAGATGCGCAATTAAATTTCCTATAAGAATATGTACATTTTATGTTCTAATTTAATTTTGTTCCCAAATCTGAGCAATTTTTTGTAAGTTCAAAAAAATTATAATATACTAACATGGAAGCTGTCTACTGCGCTGCCGCCCCCGCTGCTGCCCCTGCTGCTGCCCCCGCTCCCGCGAACTTCCTGATTCATGTGCACGTGGCCGCACATCACTTGCATCTGTAATATATAATATAGAGATTTTGATTAAAGAATACTTTCAACCAACCCCAAAAATTTTGTTTCGGTCCAAAATAAA
Organism: Andricus curvator; assembly: GCA_932195095.1. Lineage (NCBI taxonomy): Eukaryota > Metazoa > Arthropoda > Insecta > Hymenoptera > Cynipidae > Andricus > Andricus curvator. The sequence goes on from CAKNYM010050867.1 coordinate 284,118, forward strand.
GAGAGGCCAAATTTAACACCAATGTCAGCTGATACTAAGAAAATAACGAAGGTTCCAAATTTCGGTGAAGTAAATATATTTTGAGCATCTAGGCTCCCTGAATTATGCATTTTTAGGGTATCATGGCACTTTAACTTCTTATCGTCAGTTGCAAAATGTGCAAACATCACTAACTTTGAACGTTATTTGGAGGTTAGATTTTATGAAAGGTGCATATACTAATTGATAAAGGTTTAAAATATAAGATTTTTTCTTGTGCTTCTTCAACATGAACCACGGTGAGCCTCAACCAATTTTAACTGAAGCGCTTTTTTTTCACAAATTCAAAATTTGGATTTTCAAACAAAAAATACTCTAATTTTTCAATGAATTAGAGGCGTTTAAGCTGCAAAAATTAAATCAAAATTTCTTGCAAATAATTGTGTAAAATCATAATTGTGAAATCTACGAAGGTTTTTGTAATCGTTTAGTACAAATCTTATTGATAATTTCTATCACTGAACTCTTTTTCACCGAATCTTTTTCTCGAATAATGTACAGATACTTCCCATATGATATGAAAAAAATCGTGGGAGCGCTTTATATACAAAAAATATATAATAAAATATTTCCTTAAAAAATAACTGCATAATCAAAGAGGTTTGGAACTTTTTCAAGAAGTCCTTTTGTCATAAAAAGTTGAAAGTTATTTTATTTACAGATGTTCAAATTTGTTACATTGTTGGAAAACTCGAAAATTAAACTGATATAATATAATATATATCTATATATAGCTCTATCTCAAATTAAAAAAAAAAAAAAAAAAAAAAAAAAAAAAGACTTATTGGTTCCTCGTTTAGAGGTAGGCCAGTATGTATTCGGCAGATGAGCACATATTAACTCCTATCTAATACAACGCTGCTGAAGGCTGGTAACCTTCTCAGCATAAATCACCAACCAATTGAGACTCTCCTTTTCCTTTGTCTGTCCTCACCCCTCCCCCTTCCCACCCCCACCCAAGTAACAGGAGTTTTGGTGGGACTGACGTTACGACTAGACTCTCCACCGCACGACGAATAATCACTTAACTTGGACATGATTTCGACTGTCAAAACAAATTTGGCGCATACAGGTGGTAGTTGGATGAACAATCTAAACATGAATAATACGAAGAATAAAGTAGCCTCGGAATGGACTGAAACTTTAATTGACGAAATGCATACACACGGTAAACGTAAAGTTCGAGTTTCAGGCGATGAATGGAGACTGGGTGTTTGGAATGCTAGAGGAGTGAATGATCTTAAAGTAAGAGAACTTCGAGAAACTATGCATGCTAGGAAACTGTGTTTAGAGGCGGTTTTGAAATATGGTCAGGAGTAGGTAGTGAATCAAATCGTAGTCAAGGGGTCGGTTTAATTATGAATAAAAAAGCTAGACAGCATCTCAAAGATCAAGGATATGTATCGCCCAGATTGCTGTGGGTTAGAATGAAGGTAGGAATCAGAAGATTATTTATCATAGCGTGCTACGCTCCAGTTGACAGTGAGCCGCGAGAAGTCAAAGCCGCCTTCTGGGACACTTTAAATGACACAATAAGTACTTGTGATCAAGGTGAAAGAATAATTCTGCTAGGAGATATGAACGGATGGGTCGGTGTCCAACGTCAGGATACAGATGCAGAAAGGGTGCTAGGTAAATTTGGGGATCCAACAAGAACAAATTATAACGGGGAAAAATTAGTTAGCTTATGCTTAGAAAAGGGCCTATTTATTACCAATACTTGGTTCCGACATAAAATGATTCACACAAAAGACTAAGAGAACTAGTCTGACACTAGTTGACATATGGGAAAGAAATCAGTTAAGATGGTTCGGACATCTTAAAAGAATGAAAGATGAACGACTGACCAAACAAGTGTATAAAGGTAAAGTAAATGGCAGAATGCTCAGAGGTAGACCGCCGAAAGAATTTTTAGAATCTGTAAATGAGACATTAATCCGTAGAGACATAAGAAGCCATAGAAACACCAGAGCTTGCATGACAAAATGCATGGACGTGAAGGAAGCTAGAGTAGTATGCCAGGACAAAAAAGTGTGGCGACAAATAGTTTGTAAACAGAGTGACAGTAGAATGAATGAAGCCTGAAACAAAGACCTTGGATACTAATGGGCCCAAGTGGGGAACCATACATAAAAATTTTTTGAGGCTCTTCACTTGGGGTGATCGCTAGAGAGATTGATCAGCAACCTGGGTCGGAACAGTGTTGCGGAATAAACGTGTCATTTAAATAAATAACACGAGAATTCCAGATCAATCTAAAATATCTATACCTAACACTTATATACCCATATACAAACTACTATTTTCCAAACGAGCAAGTCACGCCTACCCCGAAAGGGAAATGGCTTAATGGTATAATGAAATAATAATGTAAATATTTACAATACTCCAAAATATACTATTTCTAATTAGCACCTATTTTTAACAATCTTTTTTAATACCACATAACTTAAATACGTCATTACTTTCACACGTCATGACCATTGTACTCACAAACAGAGTGTAGCAAATTCTTAGAATAATCAGAATGACTCTTCGATAGATTCCATTTTTTCCAAACTGTGCTAAAGTCAAAATGTACCGACTCCATAGCCTGCTCACTGAAGAATCCCATTCCACTCGTTCCATTCATGTCACAAAAGTCTTCGATGTGAAAGAAAACGGCGTGAACTTTGGGAGTTACATTTATTATTGAATCCCAGAAACTCCTCTTGAAAGAAGCAATGTAGTTTTTATATTGCGGATCTAAACTCATAAGAAAACATGACTGAACCACTGATTTAAAATCATACAAAGTTTGTACGTACTTAATACAATCCATACAACAGTTTACACGCAAATCATCAACTTTCTCGAGTAACTTTTTGCACGCATTTCCATTAAAAGCAGGACTTCCATGTCTGAAATCACGTTCAACATTAGTAGTAAATGTAATTCAGATGGAGGGATGATTTCCAAAAAAGTAGTGTTGGAGTCTTCTGCGAAGATTGGAGTGAATACAATTTTTCAATTTCTTTGTCTGATTTTTCAATGCACCAGCTTTAAACCAATCTTTGTAATTTTGTTTAACATTTCCAATCGTTCTGAAGGTACCTCGCTGTTCAAGTTTTCCTTTTTCTGCAACGCAATATACAGGGTGTTTTTTTTTAACTTGAGACAACGAAATATCTAAAAAAATACGCATCCTACGGAAAAAATGTCTGGAATAAAAACTTTTTATTTTCGAGGGGGAAAAAAGATTTGCTAAAATTTACCCCACCCCCACCCCCGCAGGAGGCAGGGGTGGGGGTAACTTTGTAATTTCAAATGGCAACCCCAATTTTGTATCACAGATTCGGATTCTGCTTTACGAAATACGTAAGTTTTATTCGGAAAATTTGTTTCGATTCGCGATAGATGGCGCTGCAATTGCGAAAAATGAAATTGTTGACACTACTTTTAGCTCTACCCAGGAATAACGACGCGGACGTAGTAGTTGTCTATTCCCTTCGGGGTGCTTAATTTCGGTGAGTCCCCTTGCCTCTCACCATCCATCGGGGTGCTTGAACATTTGGCAACGGGACAGTAAAAGTGATAAAACTGTCGAGAACCATTCCCGAATGCAGTTGGGTGACGATAGTCGATTTTGGATGTAGACATTACATATCATCGAGTCTCCACTGTCTACAATCCTCGACGTCATTCCGGCCGAGCGATAACCGCGTCTGTCCGTGCTTAACGTTTATTCATTAGGAAGGTTGATTGTGTTCATTTGATTTGGGTGTGTTGGTTGCTTTCGTTAGGGTTATTGTTGTTGGTCACGTTCGTTTGAGTTGGTTTGGGTATCGTTGTATTTCCTCATTACCTTACTTCATTACTTTTACAATGGAAATTCTATCTCAGCAACAAAAGATTGAAATGATTCTCATTTATGGAGAAAGTGGCAGGAATATCAATGATGCTCTCACGCTTTATGCTCAACGCTTTCCAGAAAGTGTTCCTTAACGCGCTTCTTTTTACCGGGTTGTCCGAAACTTCATCACTGACGGAAGTGTACAACCGAAAAAAAGGAAGCGTCAAGTAACAGTTACTGGAGTTGATAATGAAATTGCAATTTTAGCTGCAGTCACTCATGACCCTCATGTTAGTACTCGACAACGAAGCCGCGATTCCGGAATGTCTCTATCCAGTGTTTGGAAGGTATTAAAACGTAATAATTATCATCCGTATCATATTTCACTGCATCAAGAACTTCATGGCAATGATTTTCAGAACCGAGTGACATTTTGTCAATGGGCGGTTCAGCAGATACAAGTAAACCCGAATTTCTTTTTTCTAGTACTCTTCACAGACGAGTCGTCTTTCACAAACCATGGTAACGTTAATCGGCACAACATGCATTATTGGAGTGTAGAAAATCCACATTGGTTGCATGAAGTTGAGCATCAGCGTCCATGGTCCGTGAACGTTTGGTGTGGAATAATTGGAGATCAACTTATCGATCCGTATTTTATTGATGGAAATTTGAACGGTGAAAAATATCGTAACTTTTTAGAAAATCAACTTCCAATATTGCTGGGAGACCTAAGCTTGGAAGTGCGACACAACATGTGGTTTCAACATGACGGTTGTCCAGCACATTATGCCGCAATCGCGAGGGAAGTAATCAATCGTGAATTCAATGGACGATGGATCGGTAGAGGAGGTCCAGCAGGAGGTCCAGTAAATTGGCCTGCCAGATCGCGAGATCTTACGGCGCTGGATTTTTATTTGTGGGGTTATCTAAAGAATCGCGTGTATCAAGAAGTGCCCACAACTCGTGATAACATGATCGAGCGAATCAGGTCTGCTTGTGCACAAA